>JBAKBP010023424.1:0-36950 GCA_037953745.1 Lithodes maja
GGGATAGATAGCAAGGGACAAAAAGATGGGTGTGTTCTAGAAACCAGATCTGAGGGAGAGAGTGGCGAGGAACCAGTATATATACTCGCACTAGCTCGAGCCGCGTGGGAAAACAGCGGTTACGAGTCAACTGACCACTAACAAAGCTCACAGCTTGGTAAGGACCTCCCTCCACCAACCCCCGCGAGGCAGCCAGCCGTGACGTCATCGAGCGGGACAAAAAACACTGCGCGCCCCCTCTCACTCTGTTCTACTCCCTCTCTCTCTCCCAGATCCTATCATTACTAGTTAATGACAAAACATATACTTTACAATTAAATATATAAAGCCTTGACATGGGCGAAAACAAAGAGCCTTTCTGGACTGCCCATGACACAAGCTTTCATATGAAATAAAGCACAATCTAATACATAAACTGTAGCCCCATCCACTGCCCTGGCGATCCTAGTGAGTCACTGTAGGACAAGCCATGCGGTTCTAACGGAGTGGTCAACGTCACAGTATGTATGTCTGAAAGAGTGTAACTAATATTCTCGTATAACAAACAGTGCATTTTGGAACGTCACTATGGAGCAAACATAAATTTCTGTTTGATATTCGTTTGGGAAACAAAATTAAACACAACCGAACAAAAGAAAATTACCCCTTGAAACAAGAGTGAATAGAGTGAATATCGTATAAATACGATAGAATATGACTCTTTTGTGATCTCGTATGTCTCTGTGACGTCACGATCGCTCCTACAGCACGACATAGGACGAGTAGATCGTATATTATAAGATTGTAAATAAGTTAAGTTATAAAAGGCCTAATATGCTATTAAGCAATATTGCCATGGTCTTATGTAGTATATATGAATTTATCGTATATATTAATATAATTTATCGTATAGAGCAACCTAGATGTGGTACGATAATTTGGGCTCCTGGCGGTTTGCCAAGGCAGCAAGGTGTGCTTTCGAGGAATGCCTGAGCCTTCACGAACACCAACCAGTTAACATCTAAATTTCCACCCTCAGTTGATCGTGCTTTTGTGCCTCTAATCACAATACACATACAGCAATACACTCAGCTACACCATCACGACGCTCTCATCGACACCATGACTGACTGATAGATAAGCATAATAATCATGTCCATTCCCATTTATTCTTTCTTTAACTTGACTCGAGTCTCGGGACCGAAGTCTCGTTCCCCATTGTCCACCGCCATATTGGGTAAAACGTTCTCCCTTGCCTCATTGCCACGTGGAACTATTGGTGAGTTAATTCCTGGCTAATATTAACCCTTATAACCTTACCCTATATATACATTTATTATGTGAGACCTTTGGATATAAATTAGCTTGTTTCAGATTGAATTCAATTTAGATATAAAGTAGTTTTCATTTAGATTGATTTTATTTTGATTCATTATAGCTTAGTAATATTTAACTTCCATTGATAGTTTACCACAAATATTATTGTTTATATATATATATATATATATATATATATATATATATTTTTTTCATTCCTGGGTGTCATACCAAACTGCACTATAATTTACTATTCTAAGATAGTAATAAATGTTCCCTACAGCTTGGTAACCATGACAACGGCCGGGTGTCATCTCGGGTGGGGATGGACCTGGTGGATGCTCTCAATATGGTCAACTTACTCCTACCTGGGACACCTGTCACTTACTATGGCGAGGAGCTGGGTAAGGTTCTAGCTAGGTTATAACATCAGGTAGAAATTAATAATAACACACACACACAGACACACACACTCACACTCTCTCTCGCTATCACACTCACTCTCTCTTTCTCAATTTCCTTTAAAATTCTAGGTTAGCAACAGGATCAGGTTGCGACTAATAATTAACTTACTTACTATCCCTCCCTTCCACTCCCTCTATCTTTCTAAATTTATTTCAGGATCCTAGGATCAAGATCATGTAAGATGTAATGATTTTAACATGCGATAGGTAATGCTCTATGTTAACTTTAAAATCAGCTTTAACACAACCAGAGCTAGCTTTTTTTGTTTTTATTTTTAATTTAACCCCTTCTGTACGGTGCCCGTTATATGATGGGCGCCATTTTGAAGCTATTAATGAGCCCTGAGAGATATGCCAGCTGTTGGAGGGAGCACAGGCGGGCTCCAACTGCTGGCAAGAGGCCGTGGGGACACACTGAGGTCTGGGACAGAGCTCGTACCACCCCTTCCTTGTTACATTACCTGTTAACACATCAGACACTAATCTGCTGGTTCCACTCTGACTGCCCTTGGGGCAATGGGGCTAAACTCGAGGGAGAAGAGGGGACCAGAAAAACGACCCATCTTCCCTTAAACTAAATCCTATCTTCTGACGCAGGAATGAAGAACACCTTCGTGAGTTATAACAACACTGAGGACCCTGTAGGCGTCAACTGGGGCCCAGACCACTACTTGGAACACACCAGGGACCCAGAGAGGACACCCATGCAGTGGAATAACTCATCCTTTGCTGGTAGGATAATGGTTTTATTTTCATTTAGTACATTCGGCCAAATAAGTCATGTCTCCGTTGTCATTACGTTTTGCTCGCTCTGTGCTGGGTATTCCGCTGGGTATTGATTGATTTCTAGAGATCATTTTAATATAATGTCTAAAATAAACCTTTAACTGTCTTGATAGAGTAATGGTTAGTGGGCGGTATTTCGGTGTGAGTATCCTAGGTTCGAATCCTTGGGAGTGCTACATGTATCCATTAGTTTAATTGATTTAATTAGTTAAGTTTATTTGTAAGTTAACTGGTGGGCTGGTGAAAATATGAATTAGCTAGCAAAAGATAACATAAAGACGTCAACGTACTGAAAGAGCAAATGCTTTACGTCTCCAATTTTCCTCCATGCAGGATTTACAACTAGTGACGACACCTGGCTGCCCGTCAACCCAAACTACCTGACCCTGAATGTGGCAACCCAGGAACATGCAGAAGTGAGCCACCTTAAGATCTACCGAACGCTGGCTCAACTTAGGCAAGAGGAAACGTTTATCAAAGGAACCATTTCTTTCCCGGTTATCACAGAGAAGATATTTAGCTTCACTAGGTATGTATGTGTATATAATCAAGCACATTTTGATAAGTTCTGACATTTTGATAAGTTTTGATAAGTTCTTTTGCCTTTATAATTATTGTATCGTCCCCGTTTTGATTTGTTTATGTTGCAAGATTTACATTATAACATAACCCATAGCTGGAGGTGGCCGACTTGAGAAAGACCCCGAATATGAAACATTTGAAGTTCCAGTTCCTAGGGTCCGGACCACTTTCACGCTCCCTCACCCCTTACTCTGTCTCGTCTAGTAGGAGGATTCCTAGCCCCCTGCCCCCAGAAGGAAAAGTAGCACGGTAAAGGAGACAGACAGAAATGGCTAAGGGGAGAGTTGGCTGGGCTGTGGTCGCGGTTGGACGTCTTCGGTGCCCGGCGAATCTGTGGCATTAAGGGGCAACTCTACATAGTCGGTCCCGATGATTGTCTGCCGCGCCTGTGGTCCAGTGGCCTCTCCCCCCGGCTCCATCCCCTTCCTCCATGCTGCCCTGCTCTGCCTTCGTCATCCTCTGATCATCATCTATGCTGGCTTCGCTCTGCGCCATCTTCGTCCTTCTGGTTGGTGGGGGTCGGCGATTCCCTGGACCTGTGACACGTGGCTCGCCTGCTGGAGGGACGCGGCGCCCACGGTGGTCGGCTCTGGTATCAGCAAATCCTTGGCTTTCTATGGGGTTCCTTATATGACCCAACCCCCCGTCGGTGCCTGGGCCGCCTTCAGCTTCTGAAGTTTGTATTGGCCCCTCCGTCCTCGCCTCTTCACTTCACCACGTTTTCTTCCTGCCGGGTGTCATCCTTCATCACTTCATATTCCCTGCCATCCTTGAGTCCTGGGAGCGTTGTTGCCCTTCTGCAGCCCCTCCTGGGTCCCTGACTTTTGTGCTTCCCTACAAGGAGGCCGCTGCAGCTTGACCACCACTGCGTCAGGGTTAATAGGGCACTGCCCTCACAGCCCTAAATTAAGAATCAAGATCAAGATCAAGATCAAGAAATGGCTAAGGTTGGGTAGAGGATGCCAACTAGGGGAGGTGTGGCAGAGTGGTCTTGCCACTGGACTGGTAATCCAATGGACCCGGGTTCGAACCCCAATATGTCAATTGGAAGATATTATTGGGATGGAATTTGTGTTGTACCTAGTTCCAGTGCATTACCACACCACACCGAAATGCCAAAAAAATACCCTCATTGTTCCCTGATTAAATAGCATTGTATGAATATTCCCATATTCAAAATATGTTACAGGGGGGCAATGCCTAGTGAGTTAATTGATCAATAGGTTGCGTTCTGAGAGTGAGGGTCCGAGTGTGGTGGGTGAGACCGTGGAGCGCAGAGGCGAAGCTGCTTCAGAAGATGGAGTTGCTTCGAGCCGGGGCGCTTCGCATGTCTCACTCCCTAGACTGGAACAAGACCTCACGGGCCTCACCGTGTTCAGCGGTGTAGTGTAAAGGCTATCAGCCTATGCCCGAGAGGGAGTAGTTGGAATATATATAAAAAAAAAAAAAAAAAAAAAAAAAAAATCACTCTTGATAGGACCAGCCCTGACCCGTAATAATCATAATAATAACTTGGAAGAGTATAGTCTGTTCACTTATCATTAGGCCAGAAATCATGACCTCTCACCTATTATAACTCAAAAAGGACTAGAGCAACTGAGATGCTACGTCTACCATTTCAGTCAGTCAACATGTTGGTGAATTAGGTGGAAGGGAAACACAGGAAAGAGTTTGAATGATTTACTTTGCTCATATGTTTCGGGCTACACAGAACCTATCTTCAGAGAGACTGTCCGGAAATGGGTTCTGCATAGTCTGAAACGTAAGAGATATAAATAATTCAAGCTCTTTCCTGTGTTTCCCATCCACCTAATTCACCCACTTGTCATAATGGATCAACCACAATATGTGTCTATCCACCTTCCTATATCTATATCTATATACAGGTCATATGAGGATAATAAGGAGTACCTTGTGGTAATCAACACATCAGAAGAGGAGGTGGAGATCAACCTTCACCATCATTCTAATTTCCCTCTGCCACAATCAGCCACAGTCGTCATCCGTTCCCTCTATGACCACTCTGATCACACGCATATAGGGTTAGTCATATTTGGCACTAGGCCTTTTATTTGTCTTATGTCTCAACCTCGGGACTGTAGGCTGTTCAGTAGCCTGTAACTCTTACGAGGCCCCGAGATTATCGATTGAAGCTTTGAGATGTTGGGTGCTTCACATGTGTCGCACTAGAATACTAAATGGTCACAGTGGAGCTTCAAGGTGTTGGTTGCTTCCTTTCTGGCACACTAGATGACAACACCTATTCTATACATGTCACATAAATTAGCCTTGGCCTAGCAAATGTGGTTATGGATTCTCTCAATAAAACAATAAGAGAATATTGAAATTTCGATATCTGTGCAGAAGGACTAAGTTGCGGATCTTCAAAACACTGGTGCTCCCTGTCTTGTTATATGGTTGTTGTTTTTGTTGAAACCCAGGCTGTCTAACCGAGCAGCCCCAAGGTCCCAAGCAAGGCCAAGGCTATAAACGAGCGCCCCCACAGAACACTCCCAGCTTTACCACTAATAATGCCCAGGTGACCGAAGCCACTGAGGAGGGGCTGAGGAGAGTGCGGAAACGCCCAGGACACCGAAGCCCCACCCAAGGCCCTGTGCCCCTTAACCTAACAAGTGCGCATGGGGGTAATTAGACACCTCTCCCTGTGCGCATGTATTTGAGGTGTTTCCGTCACTAAAATATTCATTGTACCATTAATAGCATTAATACTTATCCATACGTGCCTATTATGGGTTGATTATAAAGGTATTAACCTGAAACAACAATAAAACGAGTGAAAACAGCGTTTGGATGGTCAAAATCGGAGATATAGCCCGCGAGTTGTATAATGTAAGGGTGAGGCAAGCTGCTTTCGCGCCAATTTCCCCCAAGGCCACTGAGACACAGTCGATCGATACTCTCTCTCTCTCTCTTGCACTCGCTTGCCATCAGTGATCACAACGCCCTGCTTGCAACTCGCTAATGTTAGCACGAAAATATACCTTAGAATAAGGGAATAACAGGGAAAATAGGTGATAACTGAAGGAGAGGAGGAAAGTGGGGAAGGAGGGGAGGTAGAGGACTGAGATTTTGCATGGCCCAGGGGCCAAACAAAATACAAAAATACAAAAATAAAAATATATATATTTTTTTTCGATGCCAAAAGTTGATTTTTGTTTTTCTCTGACTCTTAAGAGTCTTCCCGCAGTCCGCCGGGGGAACTCTTAAGAGTCTCCCCGCAGTTCCCGGGTTAACAATTATGAAGGGGAAATTGAGAGTTGTGAGACATGGACATTGAACGATGGTTTGGAGAGACGCACCAACTCCTTTGGTGCCAAGTGTCTATGCAGGATCATGGGTTACCGCTGATATAACCACATATCAAGCTAGTGATTTTTGTTTTATTTTTGCCAGACGCCATAATTCCCAAGAAGGGGTATCCCGGCCATGAACATTAGGTGTTGTCACGAATCGCTAGGTCAAGTTACCCGGGCTTGACATCTACCAATAACATTTTGACAGTGCTGGCTCGATCCGCTGATCCTTTGATTAGCAATCTACGCTCTACTGTCTATGCCAAGGCTCGCGTGTCTACTCTCTAAAACTGATTTGAGATATAGTCAATGAGTGCCAGCTTTGGCTATATGGGCACGTGGCTCGCCTCCCCAAGGTGTCAAAATGGGCAATTTTGTTTGATGACTAGAATGTACATGAGAAGGAATACGAGAACATTTCCATGGACCAGCATTGTTTTGGCCATATTGTCACTTCCATAAACAAAATTGGAACTATAAACCAACCTTTTATCTTTACATATATAATAATCAAGAACATGTGACTCATGGGTGAGGAAAGTTGACCATTCATGTCGGTAATTACTTGGAGTAGATCATGTCAGGGCCTGGGAACTTTAGCGGAGAGACCCCCGGGAATGGAGCTGGATGGTTAGTGCAGCTACGTGCCGCAGTGAGTGAGTATAATAGTTCTAAGCTAGTTATGGGACTAAGATTTATTAACAACCACACATAATACAGTATTTGGTTAGTAGTTAGTGGTAGTTAGTAGATGGGTTAGTTATTTCTAACTCAATTCCAGGTTAACAAAGTCAAGAGGGGTAAAATAAATGACTCGTGGTCCTCTTTTTGACCCCTGAATGTGATTATGTATTTAATATTTATTCACGTATTGTATTAATCTTTTATGTTATTATTATTTTGTTATATTATTATTATTCTATTTTGTATTACCTTTAGTTATGTATATTTATATACAGTATACTGTATATATATATATATATATATATATATATATATATATACAGTATATATACCGTATATATATATATATATAATTATATATATATATATATATATATATATATATATTATATATATACTGTATATATATATATATATTATATATATATATATATATATATATATATATTATATATATATATATATATATATATATATATATATATATATATATATATATATATATATATATATATATATATATATATATATATATAATATTTATACACGTATGTATCCCTTATTGCAGAACGGAGGTGAACTTGGAGGAACTAGTCTTAGTGAAGGGGGGAGGTTTGGTGATGAGTCTACACTAGAACTCTATCAATATAATCTTTAGTTCTTTATTTATCTTTCTTATACATACACATTTGTTTGTCTCTCTCTCCCTCTCATAAACATGTTCTTCTCTTGTCTCTATCTCACATCTTCATTGCATATATCACACACACACACACACACACACACACACATTTTCTCTCCCATACACACATTCTCTCTCTCTCTCACACCTGGATTCCTGGATTGTAGTTTAGGACCGAAGTCCTGGGCCACGCTGGTGCGCCGCCCTCAGTAGTTACTCGCTCTGGTTTGATGTAGCAGGCTGTTTCCGTCGGACGTTTGGTAATAGTGTGGCAGCGATGGTTTGTCGGGTATTGTTCGTAGGAATTTGTCCATTCCAGTCTTGAAACTTAAGAGAGAGCCTGTGTGTTCTCTTAGTTGCTTGAGGAGACAGTTATATATCCTTGGACCGTTAACAGCCATTGAATTCTCTTTCAAGGTTTGTAAGCTCATCCTTGTTCTCACTAAACGCGGAATAGTGCACAATTTTCCTCTTCTACTGCTGTATGTCGTCCTAATTTCATCTTCGTTTTCCAGATTTGGTATCATTTCGTTAATTATTTTCCACACGTACATTGCTACATATCTCTCCCTTCTTCTCTCCAATGAGTACATGTCTAAATGCTGTAGTCTCTGCCAGTAGTCCATGTTGTTCAGTCCTTCGATTCGGGCCGTGTACGTTCGTTGTACTGCCTCCAGTTTTCTGATTTGGCCGATGTTTGTGGGGTTCCATAACTGGCAGCAGTATTCAACCAATGGTAGTATCAGGGCCCTGAATAATACTATTAACGCACGTGCTTCTCTTGTTTTGAATGTTCTAAAAATCCATCCCATATTCTTTCTGGCCTTCGCTACAGTATTATCAATATGACGGTCGAAGCTAGCGTCGTCGCTTATTGTTATTCCCAGATCCCGCAAGTGGTTGCTTTGGATCATAATTCCTCCTTCTGGTGTTGTATAGTCCTTGTCGGCCACTTCCTGCTTCGGGTGTCGATATCTCAATAACTCGAATTTTGTGCTATTGAATATCATATTATTCATTTCAGCCCAGTTATATATCGTCTTCAGGTCATCTTGTATCATTTTATAATCATCTTCCCTTCTCACAATGCCCAGGAGTCGAGTGTCGTCTGTGAATGAGGTTGTCTTACAGTACTGTATACTCTGGTCGATATCACTGATATATATAAGGAAAAGCAAGGGGCCAATCTCCGACCCCTGTGCCACACCACTTCTCCCTTCCGACTTCTTGGATTCGCTTCCTTCTACCATTACCGATTGACTTCTATTAGTGATAAAGCTCCCGATCCACTTGTGTAGCCTACCTCTAATCCTAATATGTTCCAGTTTTTGCAATAAGATCGAGTGGTCAACCTTGTCGAAAGCTTTAGAGAAATCCAGGTAGATTGCATCTGCACCATCTCCGTCCTCTAGAGCACTCAAAATATCCATCCTGTGTTGAAGAAGCTGCGACACGCACGATCTTCCGCTTCTAAATCCGTGTTGACCTTTGTTATAAAGCGATTGTTCCTCCAGATATTTGGTTACTTGTTTTACAACTATCCTCTCGAATATTTTAATTACGTGTGAAGTAAGAGCCACCGGTCTATAATTTTTTGGTTCTGTTCTCGGCCCACTTTTATAGATGGGTGATATTTGTCCGTGTTTTAAGAGACTAGGTATTTCCCCAGTATCCAGCAACTTTCTCCATATCATGTGCAGTGGTTTGGATATAATGGAGGCACACTGCTTCATGAGTATTGCTGGTATACAGTCTGGTCCTGCAGCGGCATATGTGTTGATTTCTCGTATTGATGTCTCTATATCTGTCCTATCGAACTCTACATCGCTCAATTGTGATTCTGCGGGCGGTGTTGTTGTATGCCACTGATTCACTGTATCTAGTTTTGGTGTACTAAATGCAGACACATACTGGTGGTTAAGGGCTTCGCTCATTTTTTGTGGATCACTGGTGAGGTATCCATTGTACTTGAGTGGTCCTATGGTTGTTCGCATGCTTGCATTTTTCTTGGCATACTTAAAAAAGTATTTTGGGTTCTTGTCAATGTTGTCCACAGCTCTCCGTTCTTCAGCAGATTTTGCTTCTCTGTCGTACGACTGTGCGAGGTCTCTTTCGATACGTGCTAATTTTTGCTTTATCATATTCTCTTCTTCGCTTTCCACTAATCGTTTATTTAGTTTTGTCCTCTTCCTCATCAGTATTTTCCTCTCTCTTGGGATTGTGTATTCTCGTGGTTGTCTCTTACTTGGGATATTCGCTACACATATGTTCAGGAGCTTGGAACTAAAATGTTGGTACATCTCGGTGCTTGTCCGTCCTTCCATCTCTCCATGCCAATCCGTATTGGATATTTCATTGTTGATGGTTTTCCAATCTATGTCATCCTGGAAAAAATTTAAGGATCGGAAGTCTTTTGTGTTCGCCATATATTTTTGTAGTTCTCGACTTGCTTGCAATGTTGTTTCAATCACCATAAGTCGGTGATCTGAGATATCTGTCTCTTCGAGCCTTATGTCGCTTATAATTTCTTCATCGTTGGTGAGAAATATGTCCAAAATATTGTTTCTTCTTGTTGCTAAATGTATTATCTGTTTCAGCATTAAGTCTTCCATCATTTTGAATAGTATATTACCTTGTGATCGGTCTTCTGATGTTCCCCCATATATAGTTGACTCATTCCACTGTATAATTTGTTAAATTGAAATCCCCATTAATCACGATTGTAGGTTCGGGATTTCCCAGTTTTCCTACTTCTGACTCGATAGTTTTGATAACCTCTGACATGTTTTCTGTTGAGCATCTTGGTGGTCTGTATACGGTAGCTAGTATAATTTTCCACTTCTTGATATATACAATAACGTATTCTATCTCTCCATTAGAGCCTGCAGCTATCATTTTTGCTTCTTTCGCTATGTCTTGGCGTATGTATATTGTTATGACTGAGGTTTAAAATATCAGGGCTCTTATTCATTGGACTAGTAATGGCATAAATGCTACAACGGAAAGCGCTAGATCCAACCTCTGATGTATATTCCCAGTGAACAAAGAACACAAATACTCTCCAGAGTTCTATATTATGCAATAATAGGTTATTAAACTCTCAATAAATGTGCGTCTACTCTAGGCTTAATGTTATGTGAAAACAGCCTATTAAAGAGTACAAAGGAAGGAGTACAAAGGAAATCAAGCAACAACAGGTCTAGTGACCCTTCTAGGCTGCTTGTCCTCCAAAACACTGAGGATCAAGTGTCCAAACAGTGGTTTAGAGTGGGTAAGGGAACATTGGAAAGGGAACTACTGCCCTAGAACTAATGTCCGTGGCAGGATTAGGAAGTTAGTAGGGGACAGATGGGTTAGTAACTGAGGGGGGTATACAATAAAGTTATTCATTTACAAACGCAGTCAGTCGCGGGTTTGATGCGAGATATTTGTCTAAGCGGAGTTTAAATGAATCAACGGTGCTGCAGTCTATAACGTCTCGGGGAAGCCCATTCCACAAGTTGACAACTCGATTGAAGAAGAAATTCTTAGATTCGTGTGAGTTAAAAGATTTACCAATAATTTTGCAACCGTTTCCCCGCGTGTAATTAGATTGGTCGATAGTGAAGTACTTACTACAGTTCATATTGTCGATGCCTTTGATGATTTTGAACACTTGAATTAAGTCGCCTCTTAATCTGCGCTGGGTTAAAGGAAATAGATTTAATTCTCTAAGACGCTCTTCGTATGGTTTGTTCTTTAGGCTAGGTATCATTTTGGTAACTCTACGTTGAACTCGTTCTAGCTTGTTTATATCTTTTTGGTAATAAGGGCACCAGGATTGAACGCAGTATTCCAGAAGAGGGCGGACTAAGGAATTGTAAAGGGTTAGGATAACATCTTTGGATTTATGCTCAAATGACCTGCCTATAAAGCCAATTATTTTGTTTGCCTTCTTAACAACTTCTGAACATTGTTGACTCGGTTTTAGGTTACTCGATATTGTTACTCCCAGATCGGTTTCTTTGTTTACATTCTTAAGCTGAGTGCCATTCATCGAATAGTTTGCTTTCTCATTTAGGTATCCGATATGTAGTACTTTACATTTATCCGCATTGAAACTCATTTGCCAAATTTGGGCCCAACATGACAATTTATCTAGATTGTGTTGCATATCATCAACTTGTTCTTTTGAGAGTACGCTATTTGCAATTTTTGTATCGTCAGCAAATTTCGAGACTGTACAGGTGAGACCCTCATCTATGTCGTTGATGTAAATTAGAAAGAGAATTGGTCCTAGTACCGATCCCTGGGGTACCCCACTACTTACATTGGTCCATTTAGATGCCTTACCGTTTATGACTACTCTTTGCTTTCTGTCGCTGAGCCAATTTTCTATCCATTTCAACACACCGTCTTGTATTCCATGCGCTTTTAGTTTTAGCAGTAATCGTTTGTGGGGAACTTTGTCAAAGGCCTTTTGAAAATCAAGGTATATAATATCTACAGCTTTACTCTCATCGTAGAGGTTGAAGATATCGTGGAAGAAGTCTAAGAGGTTTGTTAAACAGGAACGTTTTTTACGAAAGCCGTGTTGAGTATCTTTAAGTAAGTTATTTGCCTCTAAGTGATTTACGAGTCTGTCTCTTATGACCGTTTCTAGCATTTTACATACAATTGAGGTTAAGCTAATTGGACGATAGTTACTGGGTAGGGATTTGCTGCCTTTTTTGAATATCGGTGTTACGTTGGCTAGCTTCCACTGATCAGGCATAGTCCCAGACTGCAAGGATTCATTGAATAGCAATGTCAGTGGTTTGGAGAGCTCATCCTTAGCTTCCTTTAGAACTCTAGGTGAGATTGTATCAGGTCCAGGCGTTTTATTTACCTTGAGTTTATCTAAACAATTCAATACTTCTCTCTCTGTAACGGTGATATTGCTTAGAACATCTGAATTATCAATCTGAATCGGCGATGGTGTAGGGATATCACTGAGGTCTTCGGTTGTAAAAACTGATGCAAAGAAGGTATTGAGGGCATTACTCATTTGTACTTCGTCTTTGGTGTATTCTCCATTTTCATCGACTAACGGTCCAACAGTTGAAGTAACTACTTTTTTCTTTCTGATATAACTATAGAATTCTTTCGGGTTTGTTTTACTTTGATTCGCAACATGTAACTCCAGGGTCTTTTTACTTTGCTTAATTAACTTTTTGGCTTTGCGTCGTAGCTCTACAAATTTCACCCGTTCTTCGTCATTTTGTGAGGATTTTAATCTATCATTAGCAAATTTTTTAGCAAGCAGACAGTCTGAAATATCTTTATTCCACCATTTGGGCTTATCATTTTGGCCTGGACGCCGTATTTTCGATGGTATGCAGTCTTGCACTGCCTTAAGGTAAGTGGTTGTGAAACACTCCCAAGATGTATTTATGTCGTTATTGTTAGTCAGAAAGCTCCAGTCAGTTTCTTTAAGTTTTGATTTAAGTTTATGAAAATTTGCTTTCTTGAAATTAGGGACTTTCTCAATGCTGCTATTTGATTTGTTACTAGTAAACTTTAAAGTGAAAGTTATCGTACGATGGTCGCTGTTACTGAATTCATCACCAACATTCAAATTCTCTATTAATTCTTCTTTTGTTGCGAGTACAAGGTCAAGCACATTATTACCACGGGTCGGAGATTGTACAAATTGAAAAAGTGAACTCTCTTGCAAGTTAGCATAGAGGTCGTGTCCAGAGTGTGAAGTAAGAATATCGCCCCATTTAGTCACGGGTAAGTTGAAATCGCCAAGAATTACGGTATCTTGTATGTTAGTTATTTCTGCAATTTGTTCATAAATTTCACTGTCAGTTTGCACTGATTGAGATGGGGGTCTGTATAATAAAGCTAGTGTTATTTTAGTTCCTCGTTTATTATTTAATAGTACGTAAGATATGTCTATATTCGCAATTTGAGGTTTTGACATTAAGACGGGATTAAGACTTTCCTTTATAAAAAACAGAACTCCTCCTCCATTTCTATTGATCCGACTTTTCTCAAACATTGTATAACCAGGAAGCGTATATTCGGCTAAAAAGTCTCTGTCTTCCGTATTTAACCAAGATTACTACCTATAACCGAAGGTGCTTGGTTATGGTATGCAAAGTAAGGTGGTAAGAGAAGTTACAGTTTACGTTACTTTAATCAATAAATGTCAGGCACTCCTGCATGAAAGAAAGTGCACTAAAGTCCTTCAACACCAACAAGGAATCTTCTTTAAATGTTAGATGCTATCAAGATGCTCGAATCGGAAATGGAACCCCAAAAGGCTGGCAGCGGAACAATGCTCGAGCAGGCTATGCTCACAAAAAGGCAGGATATATAATGCAGTCGGGACCAAGAATATCCTAAACGCTACAACACTAATAATAATCGCCACGACAATGCAGTATTCCTATCAACAAAAAGAGCCTAAGTCGTTTGTGTCTCAATACATCAAACTAGGCTGCGAAATGCTTGTGTAATCATAAACGGGTATGCATAATAAGAGTAATTGGTTTAATATACTTAATGTCTACTATGACTGATAAAGTCTAGCTAGAGTCAATGATACGAGATACTGGTGCGCATGGCATGCCGCATAGCCTAGTGCAAATCTCAAGTCTGTGCGTCAAGTATTACGTTACAGTGAAGGGTAGCTCTCTTGAGAAACCTTAATACCGAAGTATTAAGCGTTCTCCTGGCGTACCTCAAAGACAAACAACGAGCTTAGAACAGTGCAGAATGGTATAGGCAAAAAGCCCTCATTCGTGCATGCTCTACTCTCAATGGCACACAGACTAGAATTTACCCAATCAACTCCAGTTCTCAGGTATGTCGTGCAGCTTTTAACTAAAGCCAGCACCCATCGGAAACAATACCTTAAAATATCAGACTCCTAGTCTAGCATTATCTAATCCAGCAGAACACTAATAATTATAGGAAGCAGTACTGATCAATATGGATGCCAACCAATGCTTCGTGATCAACTTATCTTAACAACTAAAATACATGGGTTATATAAGACCTTAACGCACAATACAACTGGCCAGCATGAAGCTGATTATGCAGAGTTAACCAGAGGGGGTATAATATTAATAAAAGGTGGTGAAAGATATGGAAAATGAGAGAGATAGGCAGAGGAAAAGGTTCTCAGGTGCAGTGAGGGGGACAGATATCAAAGGGATAAGAGGGATGCGTTCTAGAAACCAGATCTGAAGGAGAGAGTGGCAAGAGAGCTGTATATATACTAGCACTAGCTCGCACCGCGTAGGCAAAGCGGTAACAATTCCTTCAGCCAATACCAAAGAAGCCAGCCAAACATGACGTCACCAAGCATGGTAAAAAACTCCTCCAACCAATCCCCAAGAGGCCAGCCAGCCATGACGTCATCGAGCATGGCAAAAAACACTGCGCGCCTCTTCTCACTCTGTTCTACTCTCTCTCTCTCTCTCTCTCAAATCCTATCATTACTACTTAATGATAAAACATATACTTTGCAATTAAATATATAAAGCCTTGACATGGGTGAAAACAAAGAGCCTTTCTGGACTGCCCATGACACAAGCTTTCATATGAAATAAAGCACACAATAATACATCAACTGTAGCCACATCCACTGCCCTGGCGATCCTAGCGAGTCACCGTAGGACAAGCCATGCGGTTCTAACGGAGTGGTTAACGTCACCCCCCCCCCCCCCCCCCAAGATTTTTCTCAGAGGCCCAAGGCTCAAAAAAATCTGATGGTTAGAACCCATGCTATATCTCTACCTCCCATCACCCAGCGGCAGTAAAATATCTGGCACAGTTCTTCAACAAAACATTTTACAAAATTATAACCTCCCCAACACAATAGGTTAAATCATATGTAGTTATGCTCCTCAAGAGCGAGCTTCTCTAGCCCAGCATTCTGAGAGGAGTGCAACTCAGAATTACTGCTATAACATACTGAAAAAATTCAACTATCAAAGAAAGAGTTTATATTTGATTTTTATGTTTTTAATTTGTTTATTTCGGCTGCACTATAGGGGCAAGCCTATTTTTTTCTTCTATACCAAACGCTCAACTCCTGCTTTACGACCCAATACGCTGAGCTACAACCGCGAGCCAACAAGCACCAAGCGCAAAATACTATTCAAACTAAAGCAGGAGGCTACCCGTGTGTCAATCTACCCAGGATCATATACCCTTGAAAGACAATCTGCAACCACGTTGTCACGACCGGCAATATGGCGTATGTCCAGGTTATATACCAATAACCTTAGTGACCACCTGGTCAGCCTCATATTCCGATTGTGAAACTGGTCCAAGAACTTGAGAGGGTGATGATCTGTGTAAACTACAACGACCGGACCATAGGCTGGAACATAGACCTCGAAATGCCCAAGCACAACAGCCAGTAGCTCCTTCTCGACAACAGAGCAGCTCCCCTGGGCTGAATTGAACTTCTCCGAGCAGAAACTAACAGGATGCTCCAGCCCATCATCGTCCTCTTGTATAAGGACGGCACCAGCCCCCACACCACTAGCATCCGTTGCTAGTTGGAAAGGTAGGCTAAAGTCAGGGGCCCTGAGGATCGGGTGAGTGCACAACAGGTGTTTTACTACTCTAAACGCCTTCTCACACTCAGGCGCCCATTTGACTTTCTTATCCTTCCAGTTATCCTCCACCTGAGCTTCACTGTCCCGTTCTCCTTCTCCACCTTGACTGCTAAACGTCATCACAGACACAGTGAGAGGCTCAGGGGGGTGCCTCACATACTCCCTCATGAGATTACCGTGACACAACCGACTGCGCTCACGCCTGTCTGGAGCGGCCACCAAGTAATCCAGATCCGACAGCTTCCCAACCACCCCACAAGGACCAGCGTACTTCGCAGATAAGGGGTGATCTACAAGGGGCAGTAGAATCAACACCTCTCGACCCACGTGAAACTCCCTGAGCTTAACCTTGAGGTCGTACCTGTCCTTCATGAGGGCCTGAGAGCTAGTCAAATTACGGCCAGCCAACTCCAGACTGCGCAACATCCGTTCTCGACTGTCGAGGACATACTTGAGCATAGAACAAGGATTTTCTGCGCCCTCCCATATTTCTTTAACCATATGGAGAGGCCCTATGACACGGTGTCCAAAGACGAGCTCATTAGGGCTGAATCCCAAACTTTCCCCAGGTACCTCCCGTGCAGCAAACACAACATATGGCAGGCCAAGATCCCAACCTTTCCTCCTCTCAAAGCAACAATAACGAAGCATAGATTCCAAGGCTGAGTGCCATCGCTCTAACACACCCTGGCTCTCCGGATGATACGCAGATGACACAACCATAACAATCCCATGCTGCGGCACTGCTTGAACAAAGAGGCCAGAAGTGAAGTTGGATCCTTGGTCTGACTGAATCCCCTGCGGGTAACCATACCGGGAAAAATACACTAGCAAGTTTCGGACCACCGTCTTCGCTGACCCATTTCTCATAGGGTACGCGGCAGGATACCTTGTTGCTACATCTCCCGACTGTGCATCACTGTCCTCCTCCAACTCGACAGCACCGGTACCACATTCAAGAACCTTCGGGTCTTCTAATTGCAATTGACGAATGTCCGAAGGAGCAAGCTTATCTAAGTGTTTGCGAAACAACTCATGCCCCCCTCCTACATTGAATTTAGCCTCCCGTTGCTCTCTCTCTGTGTATCGTTGCTGTCTCTTCGTCTTTTTAAGCCCATCCTCTGCCTTCTTAGTAACAGTTAATGGGTCTTCTCCAAACTCGAAAATCGGTCCTAATAATGAGTCCCCGAGAATGTCCGTTGATGCTAAACTCTCAACCGCATCAACTTTCAACCCTTTCTCGGTACCTTTCCTCCGCTTGTCTAAAGACTGTTGACCAGAATGCGACTCCCTGGATGCAAGAGATCTGGTGACAACACACGCCATAGGTTGCACCTGACACTTCTCAACCCACTCCTGCTCCTCCCTACTCACGTCGGCCAGCTTCTCGGCAACGACCAAGGGTGGAGCCTCAGAAGTAGGCCCTGTGACGCATGTCGAGTATGAGCATGCTGTACAGAACGCCCAGTCATGCCCCACTCTCGCTAGGATCGTCAGGGCAGGAACTTTGGCTGTAGTCTGTGTAGAGTTTCCTAACTTAGTTTATGTGAGCCGTTGTACTATAAGTATTATAAATATGTATTTTGTTTTCATCTGAGTCAACGAGTTCTATTTTATATCATTAGTTATAAGTGTTGTGTGTGGGACTTATTGGTAATGATGAGAGGAGAGAGAGTGCGTAACGGGGGGAACAGTGAGTGCGCCACGCTGCAGGTAGGCCTAATTCCCTCCTCCCTCCTCCTTCTCAGGGCGTGGGAAATCCTTTGTCGATCCCAGATGGAGAGAGAATATTACGTAATGATTGTCAGTGGGCGGTCCTTAGTAGTTGGCGATCTGCTCACTAGAGGGCCGAGTATAAAAAGGGAGGTCTCGCCATGTTTTACTGAGAACTCATCAGGCAGAGCGACTTCTTATATCCCTTGCAACTATATATATTCTTCCGACTGATGTGAACTTTCTCTACTCTCTGAACAGCCTATCTTCTTCCCTTCTCGACCCTTTATAACCTCAATGACCCCTTTGGTGCAGATTTAGTCAGCCAAAGTATTATCGCTTGAGTTCTCACGAGATAAGTGCCTGTTAGATAGCCTATTTTTGGAAGGGTTAACTAGAATAGGATTGATTGATGTTTGTTGCACTCGTATATGCATTTCCCTGTGTGCGATTATTCATGTTCCTGTTTTCTGCTGGTTTAGGCAATGCTAGACTGGGATGGGGTTTCTGAGTTGTGATTTCCTATGAGTACTAGGTTGCGGTTGAACCAGTACAATTGCAACGGGGACGTGGGAAGCCTAGGTGGTCTTTCTGACTGTGTACCTTGAGAGTTTAGCACTGTGTTGCGAGTGAGGGCTTTTGCCTCTGCCACCCAACACTGTGCTATCTCGTTTGCTTGACTTTGAGAGGATCGCCAGGAGAGAACCAGATACTAGTGATCTGGATCTCTCAAGAGAGCATCCCGTCAATTAACGTAATTTGGCCGCACAGTCTTAAGGACCTCGCTAGGCTACGAGCCGCTTGCTCAGCCATTGTCTCTTAACCTTATGTGTCCCAGCTAGACTTTGCTCGACCAGCAGATACAGCATAGTATTGAAGCTTCTCCTTATGTATATTATTGTTGATGCACTATTGATTTCATGTGTGGCACGCTTAGCTACTTCAGAGATTAGTGGCCCACGAGCACAATCTTAGTAGGCTATTGCCAGTGCATTGTCGGAGTACTTCTTCTTAATGTTTGCCATTTACTATTGCTTATTCTTATAATTCTTCTTATGTCAATTTAAAGCCTTTAATTACCAGTGAGTTATTCATTAAATTGCTGTTCAAAATCCGATACTTACTTCTTATGAGTATTCGAGAAGCATCTAACTTATCAGAAGATTCCTTGCTTGATGCTCGAGGACTATTGTTTAACGTAACGTAATAGTGCCGATCCGAAGTAGAGGGTGGAGGACTTCTTAAGTTCTTAGTTCAAGGGTGGATTACTTCGGCTTCGGCCAACACTATTCTTTAGTGTTGTAGTACTTTCTTCTTTGTTTGATTGTTGACCAGACTAGATAACTCCCGTCTTGTTATTAGTCTGTTGTGTGAAACGCTAGTACCGAGTTCTTGTATACCCCGTTATAGCAGATAGAACTCTGGAGGGTAGTGGCGTTTTTTGTTCGGCTGGCAGTACTCTGGGGTTGGGATCGTGTGTTTCCGTTGTGGCAGCGAGCCATACTCGAGTCCTGTGTAAGAGCCCTAGTGTACCCGAGTGCCCGGTCGTAACAAATGGCGACCTTGCTTAGGATTTTGTGAACAGTATAATTTTTTGCAGAGTTGTACAACATTTGTTTGTTCGTACTTTAGCGTACATATTGAAGAATATTTTTTTTTGTAAGGCAATTAGGAGAGCATTTAAGAGACTCCAGTTAATTTAGTAATTAGTGCTTACATAAGGGAGTTTAACACTTTTGTCTCGAGAATTTTTTGTGAACTTCAGTATGTCGTGCCCTAGTATTGACGAGGAGCGAGAGATGCCAGTTGAAGAGGTGCCGTTAGTAATCAGTGAGGAGGATGCTAGAGTTTTTGTGAGTAAGCGGTACCACGTGACGGAGGAGAGGTTGACTGGGGTGAATATTTATGGCTTGCACCTGATAGCCAAGGTTTTGGGTCTATCCAATGTAGGAGGGATGTCCAAGGGGGAGCTGATTTCCTGGGTGTTGCGTGGGCGACATGGGGTTTCGGAGGAGAGGGCGTTTGGGGGGGTTCCTCCCCAGATCCCCTCTCACTCGACTCCCACAGTGCCGGCCACTCAAGTACCGGAGGTTAGCACCCTCCCACAGAAGGATGAGAATTGGAAGATTGGAGTGCCCTCGGGCGGTGCGTATGGTGGTTCCCCAGTTTTTGCCCCCCCTCCTTCAGTAGTGGCAGCTCCCTCTTCCTGCCTGTCTCCAGATATGATATTTAGACTTGAGCTTGCTAAAATTGAGGCTGAGGCTAGGAAGCATGAGATTGAGGCTGAGTCTAGGAAGCAGGAGATTGAGGTTGAGGCTAGGAAGCATGAGATTGAGGCTGAGTCTAGAAGGCAGGAGAATGAGACGAGGAGGCACGAGGCTGAGCTTAGGTACGACTCAGAGAAATATTGTGCTCAAATAGATTTAGATAAGACTCGTGCAGAGTCGACAGGGATTCGGATGGGCCGTGAGGGCCAAGTAAGAGAACAGTCCTTGTCCCACTTAGTCAAGTTGGTGCCGGCATTTAGTGAAACTGAAGTCACAGAATTTTTTAATCGTTTTGAGAAGAAGTGTAGGGAGCATAATTGGCCTGAAGAGAAGTGGGCAGCTCTGGTCTCCTCAAGACTTACGGGTAAGGGTCTGAAGGCTTATGATGCACTGCCTTTAGAGTCTTGCATTGACTACCCAGAATTGAAGAGAGCTGTCCTACGGGCATACGAGTTGCAACCAGAAACATATCGATTGAAGTTTCGGGGTGTTACAAAGACTAGGGAGGCGACCTTTCTTGAACATGCCCGGGACTTAAAAGATGCACTTACAAACTGGACACGTTCTGAGAAAGCTGAGACGGCCGAACAGTTGACTGAGCTGTTTCTGCTCGAGCAGTTTTATAAGTGTACAGGTGCAGAAATGACTTTAACTATTAAAGAAAAGAACCCAAAAACTCTACAGGAGGCAGCTGAGATGGCTGACCTCCGGCTATCGCTAATTCGTGGGTGCGGGTCTGCCCAGCGTAGTGAGGCAGGTAACAAGGGGCGTGACGCCCCACCCCCCCGAGTTAGTGATATACATTATGCAAACAAGTACAAGAGCTATGATACCAAGACTGACCACAAGACTAGCACCGTCCCATTTAAGAAGGGGCCGGGCCCTTCCCAGTACCAAGGGAAGCCCAGAGGGGAGTTGGAGTGTTATCATTGTCATGAAAAGGGGCACTTTGCAAGAGTCTGTCCTAGCAAACCACCTACAGCAGCTGTGTCTTTGGCCTGCAACATTGGTGTGTCTCCGAAGTTTTCTGAGTTTGCCCGGGGCAGTTCGTCAGAGGCTGAGGCACAGCCAATGCAGAAGCACCTGGGAGGCTCGAACCCTGCTCAGGATGTTTTTTGCGACCATAGAGGGCGGGGTTGCGTGATGTGGGCGGGGCGCAAGCATGGAGTAGAGGTCTTGCGTGATACAGGTGCTTCCCAGACTCTGATGAATAACTTGACTGGCTACCCTATAAATGCGGCTCGGGTGGTAGTGGTGCAGGGTATTAATGCAACTCGGTCATACCCGCTGGTGCGGTTGGAGTTGGAGGTGGATGGTGTGACACGTGAATTGGATGTCGGGATTGTGGAGAAACTGCCAGTGGAGGGCGTCGACCTTCTTCTCGGCAACGACTTTGCAATGCCCGCTTCTGAGGTTCTACCCTTAGTCGTTGCCGAGAGGACGGCCGACGTGAGTAGGGAAGAGCAAGAGTGTGTCGAGCGGTGCCAGGCAGAACCCATGGCGTGTGCTGTCACCCGAGCTCGGGCAACTAAAGTGTCACAGCCTAGTCCTCCGTCTTCAGACCAGCAGAGGAACGATCAACAGGAGGAGGCTAAAGCTGGAGTTGGTTTTAAGAGTTTTGACTCGGCGGCTCTCCTGGGTGATTCAGTATTGGCACCTATGTTAGAGTCTGGAGAGGCCCCAGGACCTGTCACAGCTAGTGAGGAGGTAGGGCCGGAAGAGACTCCGGGGCAGCAACGTTGCACACGGAGAGAAAAAAGGGTTGCTCAGTTTGATATTGGGGAAGGACTTGGGTTGCTTCGGAAGCATCTAGACAGGTTGGTTCCCTCAGATATTTGTAAACTGCAGTTGGAGGATCCGGAAGTTCAGAAGTGTGGTAATGGTGCTGTCGAGATTAAACACGAGGACGGGGAAGCATGTCATGTGAACCTGTTGGAGGAGTTTGTGAGGCAACCACCTGAGCAGCCTACTGTCCCTGCGTTGGTCTGCCGCGGCCAAGGTGGAGAAGGAGAGGGGGGTAGTAGGGCACAGGTGGAGGAGAGAAGGGATTGTCATGTCTCGGCGGAGCAGTGGGCGGGGGACACGAGTCTGGTGGCTGTGGAAGCGCTAGAGCACCTGCCTGAGCAGCAGTGTGCAGCACTCCAGCACCAGCTCGGTTCATACCCCACTGGTTGTGCCGAGCCCCTGAGTCTCACAACTCGGGCGGTGCAAGATGTTCCACGGGCAGGTCACGTGACTGTTGAAAGACCGTTAGCCTCGTTGTTTCGGTGGTTTAAGGTGGGCGACGAGGCTTTGGCATGGTTGCCAGGTCAGGGTCGACCCATGGCTGCCAAGGGTGGTGGTCAAAAGGAGGACATTGAGCAGATTGGTAAGGTCGGCTGTGGTATCGCAGTGCCCGGTCGTCGCATAGCCTCCCAATGCTGCTCTAGTCTAATGCAACAGCCCTACCATAGACCGACTGTATCTGGCCATGTCGCTGAAAGCGGTGATGCTGCGCAGGCAGATGTCGTCACAAGGAATGCGGGGGTGCGCATGTACGGTATCGGCGGGGAAGCCTTAGCAATAATGAACTGTGGGAGTGACTGCACGGGTGGTACTGATTGTCTCTCTCATGACCTGGCTGTTCTAGGGACGAAGGTGGAGAAGGAGGGAGACTACAGGTTAGAAGCTGCGGTCTCGGCTGGGTTGTGGGAGGGCACTAGGCATGTTGTTCGTGGAGACAGTGCAAGGCAGTTATTTACTAGGCTATGGCAGTACTTTCGCATGTTTGTTGCTTCTCCAGGCCTGATGTACGGGGTAGAATCCGACATGCAGGCTGGAGATAGTGCAAGGCTCAGTTTAATTCCCTACCGTATAAATCCTGCTCGACAGCCTATGGTGCAAGCAGAGCTGGATTACGTGTGGCCGAAGGGTCTGAGGGATAAGGAATGTCGTGAGTGGTCGTTGCTTGTAACTTTGTCCGAGCGTGCTAAAGAGGTATGTGGTTTTGTTGTGGACGGGAGTACCTACCAGTGCAATGTTATGCCTGACGGACTTAAGAATGCACTAGCAACGTTTCAGAACCTGATGAATGAAAGTGAAAAGGACGATGATGCGCTGGGGCATTTCGAGGTCTATGTTCCAGCCTATGGTCCGGTCGTTGTAGTTTACCCAGATCATCACCCTCTCAAGATCTTGGACCAGTTTCACAATCGGAATATGAGGCTGACCAGGTGGTCACTAAGGTTATTGATATATAACCTGGACATACGCCATATTGCCGGTTGTGACAACGTGGTTGCAGATGGTCGTTCAAGGGTATATGATCCTGGGTAGATTGACACACGGGTAGCCTCCTGCTTTAGTTTGAATAGTATTTTGCGCTTGGTGCTTGTTGGCTCGCGGTTGTAGCCCAGCGTATTGGGTCGTAAAGCAGGATTGTTGAGCGTTTGGTATAGAAGAAAATAGGCTGCCCTTATAGTGCAGCCGGAAAAAAACATATTAAAATATAAAAATCATATAAAAACTCTTTCTTTTTGATATAGATAATTGTATAAGTTTGTCATAGCCTATAGTGTTTGAGTAGTCCACGAACTATCAAACGGCTGAGCTGCTGTAAGCTCGCTCTGGGAGCATGATATTATGTCTTTTACTATTGTTGGGAGGAGTTATGAAATGTGAATTTTTTTTTATAAGATGTGTTTTAGTGATAAACTCAGCGTTGTTTTAGTGCCATGCGGTCGCTGGGTGTGAGGGGTTTGATGGGGTTCTGTATATCAGATTTTAGCTCAGGGTCGAGCAAGTAAAATCTTGGGGGAGGTGTGACGCATGTCGAGTATGAGCATGCTGTACAGAACGCCCAGTCAGGCCCCACTCTCGCTAGGATCGTCAGGGCAGGAACTTTGGCTGTAGTCTGTGTAGAGTTTCCTAACTTAGTTTATGTGAGCCGTTGTACTATAAGTATTATAAATATGTATTTTGTTTTCATCTGAGTCAACGAGTTCTATTTTATATCATTAGTTATAAGTGTTGTGTGTGGGACTTATTTATAATGATGAGAGGAGAGAGAGAGTATGTAACGGGGACCAGTGAGTGCGCCACGCGGGCAGGTAGGCCTAATTCCCTCCTCCCTCCTCCCTTCCTCCCTCTCAGTGCGTGGGAAATCCTTTGTCGATCCCAGATTGAGAGAGAATATTACGTAATGATTGCTAGTGGGCGGTCCTTAGTAGTTGGTGATATGCTCACTAGAGGGCCGAGTATAAAAAGGGAAGTCTAGCCGCATTGTCCCTTAGAACTCATCAGGCAGAGCGACTTCTTATATCCCTTGCAACTATATATATTCTTCCGACTGATGTGAACTTTCTCTACTCTCTGAACAGCCTATCTTCTTCCCTTCTCGACCCTTTATAACCTCAATGACCCCTTTGGTGCAGATTTAGTCAGCCAAAGTATTATCGCTTGAGTTCTCACGAGATAAGTGCCTGTTAGATAGCCTATTTTTGGAAGGGTTAACTAGAATAGGATTGATTGATGTTTGTTGCACTCGTATATGCATTTCCCTGTGTGCGATTATTCATGTTCCTGTTTTCTGCTGGTTTAGGCAATGCTAGATTGGGATAGGGTTTCTGAGTTGTGATTTCCTATGAGTACTAGGTTGCGGTTGAACCAGTACAATTGCAACGGAGACGTGGAACGCCTAGGTGGTCTGTCTGACTGTGTACCGTGGGAGTTTAGCACTGTGTTGCGAGTGAGGGCTTTTGCCTGTGCCACCCAACACTGTGCTATCTCATTTGCTTGACTTTGAGAGGATCGCCAGGAGAGAACCAGATACTAGTGATCTGGATCTCTCAAGAGAGCATCCCGTCAATTAACGTAATTTGGCCGCACAGTCTTAAGGACCTCGCTAGGCTACGAGCCGCTTGCTCAGCCATTGTTTCCTAACCTTAGATATCCCAGCTAGACTTTGCTCGACCAGCAGATACAGCATAGTATTGAAGCTTCTCCTTATGTATATTATTGTTTCTGCACTATTGATTTCATGTGTGGCACGCTTAGCTACTTCAGAGATTAGTGGCCCACGAGCACAATCTTAGTAGGCTATTGCCAGTGCATTGTCGGAGTACTTCTTCTTAATGTTTGCCATATCCTATTGCTTATTCTTATAATTCTTCTTATGTCAATTTAAAGCCTTTAATTACCAGTGAGTTATTCATTAAATTGCTGTTCAAAATCCGATACTTACTTCTTATGAGTATTCGAGAAGCATCTAACTTATCAGAAGATTCCTTGCTTGATGCTCGAGGACTATTGTTTAACGTAACGTAATAGTGCCGATCCGAAGTAGAGGGTGGAGGACTTCTTAAGTTCTTAGTTCAAGGGTGGATTACTTCGGCTTCGGCCAACACTATTCTTTAGTGTTGTAGTACTTTCTTCTTTGTTTGATTGTTGACCAGACTAGATAACTCCCGTCTTGTTATTAGTCTGTTGTGTGAAACGCTAGTACCGAGTTCTTGTATACCCCGTTATAGCAGATAGAACTCTGGAGGGTAGTGGCGTTTTTTGTTCGGCTGGCAGTACTCTGGGGTTGGGATCGTGTGTTTCCGTTGTGGCAGCGAGCCATACTAGAGTCCTGTGTAAGAGCCCTAGTGTACCCGAGTGCCCGGTCGTAACACTCCACACATTAATCTTGCAGCCAACCAACCAACCCGCACCACCTCTCGTGTGATGAAGCAAGGCTATGATTATATTGATCTATCACGGTAATAACACTAACGGAACCTTTAAAGGAGTACAAAGGAGTACAAAGGAAATCAAGCAACAACAGATCTAGTGACCCTTCTAGGTTGCTTGTCCTCCAAAACACTGAGGATCAAGTGTCCAAACAGTGGGTTAGAGTGGGTAAGGGAACATTAGAAAGGGAATTACTGCCCTGGAACTAATGTCCGTGGCAGGATTAGGAAGTTAGTAGGGGACAGATGGGTTAGTAACTGAGGGGGGAATAAAATAAAGTTATTCATTTACAAACGCAGTCAGTCGCGGGTTTGATGCGAGATATTTGTCTAGGCGGAGTTTAAATGAATCAACGGTGATGCAGTCTATAACGTTTCGGGGAAGCCCATTCCACAAGTTGACAACTCGATTGAAGAAGAAATTCTTAGATTCGTGTGAGTTAAAAGATTTACCAATAATTTTGCAACCGTTTCCCCGCGTGTAATTAGATTGGTCGATAGTGAAGTACTTACTACAGTTCATATTGTCGATGCCTTTGATGATTTTGAACACTTGAATTAAGTCACCTCTTAATCTGCGCTGGGTTAAAGGAAATAGATTTAATTCTCTAAGACGCTCTTCGTATGGTTTGTTCTTTAGGCTAAGTTTCATTTTGGTAACTCTACGCTGAACTCGTTCTAGCTTGTTTATATCTTTTTGGTAATAAGGGCACCAGGATTGAACGCAGTATTCCAGAAGAGGGCGGACTAAGGAATTGTAAAGGGTTAGGATAACTTCTTTGGATTTATGCTCAAATGACCTGCCTATAAAGCCAATTATTTTGTTTGCCTTCTTAACAACTTCTGAACATTGTTGACTCGGTTTTAGGTTACTCGATATTGTTACTCCCAGATCGGTTTCTCTGTTTACATTCTTAAGCTGAGTGCCATTCATCGAATAGTTTGCTTTCTCATTTAGGTATCCGATATGTAGTACTTTACATTTATCCGCATTGAAACTCATTTGCCAAATTTGGGCCCAACATGACAATTTATCTAGATTGTGTTGCATATCGTCAACTTGTTCTTTTGAGAGTACGCTATTTGCTACTTACATTGGTCCATTTAGATGCCTTACCGTTTATGACTACTCTTTGCTTTCTGTCGCTGAGCCAATTTTCTATCCATTTCAACACACCGTCTTGTATTCCATGCACTTTTAGTTTTAGCAGTAAACGTTTGTGGGGAACTTTGTCAAAGGCCTTTTGAAAATCAAGGTATATAATATCTACAGCTTTACTCTCATCGTAGAGGTTGAGGATATCGTGGAAGAAGTCTAAGAGGTTTGTTAAACAGGAACGTTTTTTACGAAAGCCGTGTTGAGTATCTTTAAGTATGTTATTTTCCTCTAAGTGATTTACGAGTCTGTCTCGTATGACCGTTTCTAGCATTTTACATACAACTGAGGTTAAGCTAATTGGACGATAGTTACTGGGTTGGGATTTGCTGCCTTTTTTGAATATCGGTGTTACGTTGGCTAGCTTCCACTGATCAGGCATAGTTCCAGACTGCAAGGATTTATTGAATAGTAATGTCAGTGGTTTGGAGAGCTCATCCTTAGCTTCCTTTAGAACTCTAGGCGAGATTGTATCAGGTCCAGGCGTTTTATTTACCTTGAGTTTATCTAAACAATTCAATACTTCTCTCTCTGTAACGGTGATATTGCTTAGAACATCTGAATTATCAATCTGAATCGGTGATGGTGTAGGGATATCACTGAGGTCTTCTGTTGTAAAAACTGATGCAAAGAAGGTATTGAGGGCATTACTCATTTGTACTTCGTCTTTGGTGTATTCTCTGTTTTCATCGACTAACGGTCCAACAGTTGAAGTAACTACTTTTTTCTTTCTGATATAACTATAGAATTCTTTCGGGTTTGTTTTACTTTGATTCGCAATATGTAACTCTAGGGTCTTTTTACTTTGCTTAATTAACTTTTTGGCTTTGCGTCGTAGCTCTACAAATTTCACCCGTTCTTCGTCATTTTGTGAGGATTTTAATCTATCATTAGCAAATTTTTTAGCAAGCAGGCAGTTTGAAATATCTTTATTCCACCATTTGGGCTTATTATTATGGCCTGGACGCCGTATTTTCGATGGTATACAGTCTTGCACTGCTTTTAGGTAAGTGGTTTCGAATAACTTCCAAGATGTATTTATGTCGTTATTGTTAATTAAAAAGCTCCAGTCAGTTTCTTTAAACATAGCTCTAAGTTTATGGAAGTTTGCTTTCTTGAAATTAGGGACTTTTTCGATGCTACTATTTGGTTCATTACTAGTAAACTTTAAAGTGAAAGTTATCGTACGATGGTCGCTGTTACTGAATTCATCACCAACATTCAAATAATCTATTAATTCTTCTTTTGTTGCAAGTACAATGTCAAGAACGTTATTACCACGGGTCGGCGTTCGAACAAATTGATAAAGCGAACTCTCTTGCAAGTTCGTATACAAGTCATGTCCGGAGTGTGAAGTAAGAGTATCGCCCCACTTGGTCACAGGTAAATTAAAGTCGCCAAAAATTACGGTATCTTGTGAGTTACTTACATCTGCAATTTGTTCGTAAATTTCTCGGTCAGTTTGCACTGATTGAGCTGGAGGTCTGTATATTAATGCAAGTATTATTTTTGTACCTTTATTATTCTTTATTAGCACAAAAGATGCGTCGATGTTCACAATTTGAGGTTTTGACAAGAGGGTAGGGTTAAGACTTTCTTTGATATAAAGTAAAACGCCACCTCCATTTCGATTTATTCGGCTTTTCTCAAACATTACATAACCGGGAAGTGAATACTCTGCTAAAAAGTCTCTATCTTCTGTATTGAGCCAAGATTCTGTTATGCCAATCACATCATAATTTTCTGTAAACACTAGCTCCTCTAAATCTGAAAATTTATTGCGTATGCTACGAGCGTTTGCATAGAAAACCTTTAAATTTGTTATTTTAGAACTCACGGAACGCTCTTTAATAATATTTTTGGTTCTTGTCGGATCTACATTTATGTTCATGGCTGTCCTCGGTCCTCGCTGTCTTCGGTCCTTATCGCTGGTGGTCCTCGGTTGCCTCTGTTTTTTTCTTGGCGTTGGATGATTTATGTCACTGCTGCTTCTTCTCGGATGGCGTTTTTTGATCCATGGGGGGGATTTAAGGGGAGATGGGTAGTTTTTTCTAGACCTCCTTCTCCCTCGTGTTTAGCCCCATTGGTTTTTAGATTTTAAAACGTTCGGCCCATTTCTCTGTCAATATTAAGACCATTCGTGCCATTTAGGTGTTGATTTTGTCCTGGTAAACGATAGAGTCTGCAATTTTATATGTAATCGGCCTTTGGCCGGGAAATTTTTCTATCAAAAAATGTACAAATTTATCTTGAAGGGGGTTCCTTTTTTTTTTTTTTTTTTTTTTTTTTTTTTTTTTAAAGTTTGATGGAGAAAACTAGAAAAATAATAAATATATGAAAAAATCGACCCAAAAGTGAACCATCCCTCCTTAACCTAGCAGCCAACCAGCCCGCGCCTCTCGTGTGATGAAGCAGGGCTATAATTATATTGATCCCTCGCGGTAATAACGGCTCTTTAACTTCCATTACCCTCCGGTCGTAATATAATGGGTTGATTTGGTGATACTTCCTGTGGTTGGTCGACTGTAAAGATCATAGGGTATAAAGAGGTTATGCTAAAGGTATATAAGATCATTGGGTATATTGATAGTGATTTACTTACCCTCCAATCACTCTCTGCTCGTAGTATATGGGTTGATTTTGGTGAGACTTCCCGTGATCGTTAGCTAAGAATGTTAAAGGGGTAATAATAAGGATATGTTAAAGGTATACAGTATAATGTTAAAGGGGTAATAATAAGGATATGTTAAAGGTATACAGTATAATGTTAAAGGGGTAATAATAAGGATATGCTAAAGGTATACAGTATAATGTTAAAGGGGTAATATTAAGGATATGTTAAAGGTATACAGTATAATGTTAAAGGGGTAATAATAAGGATATGTTAAAGGTATACAGTATAATGTTAAAGGGGTAATAATAAGGATATGTTAAAGGTATACAGTATAATGTTAAAGGGGTAATAATAAGGATATGCTAAAGGTATACAGTATAATGTTAAAGGGGTAATAATAAGGATATGTTAAAGGTATACAGTATAATGTTAAAGGGGTAATAATAAGGATATGCTAAAGGTATACAGTATAATATTAAAGGGGTAATAATAAGGATATGTTAAAAGTATACAGTATACTCATAAGACCATTCGGTATATTGACAATGATATACCTTTATAATATTGATCTCTCGCAGTAAAAACACAAACGGCTCGTTAATTAGGCCTGGACATTTTTCTACCGAAAAATGTCCACATTTATCTTGAAAGGGGTCAAGGGGGTGTAATTTTAAGCTTGATGGAGGTCTAGGGAACAAACTAAATACCTCCCTTAAAGTTGCTGATATTCTAACCTCCACCACGCCCCCGTCCCGCCCACTTCGTTATCCCGTCATCTTGATAACAACCTGCGCGTTTTATGGACACACAGAACCGATCGGCGTAGTACAAAAATCATACGTAATATTATGAAGCGGGTGTATATTATGAAGCGGGCGTATATTATGAAGCGGGCGTATATTATGGAGCGGGCGTATATTATGGAGCGGGCGTATATTATGGAGCGGGCGTATATTATGGAGCGGGCGTATATTATGGAGCGGGCGTATATTATGAAGCGGGCGTATATTATGGAGCGGGCGTATATTATGGAGCGGGCGTATATTATGGAGCGGGCGTATATTATGAAGCGGGCGTATATTATGAAGCGGGCGTATATTATGGAGCGGGCGTATATTATGGAGCGGGCGTATATTATGGAGCGGGCGTATATTTTGGAGCGGGCGTATATTATGGAGCGGGCGTATATTATGGAGCGGGCGTATATTATGAAGCGGGCGTATATTATGGAGCGGGCGTATATTATGGAGCGGGCGTATATTATGGAGCGGGCGTATATTATGGAGCGGGCGTATATTATGGAGCGGGCGTATATTATGGAGCGGGCGTATATTATGGAGCGGGCGTATATTATGGAGCGGGCGTATATTATGGAGCGGGCGTATATTATGGAGCGGGCGGAGTGGGCGTATATTATGGAGCGGGCGTATATTATGGAGCGGGCGTATATTTTGGAGCGGGCGTATATTATGGAGCGGGCGTATATTATGGAGCGGGCGTATATTATGAAGCGGGCGTATATTATGAAGCGGGCGTATATTATGGAGCGGGCGTATATTATGGAGCGGGCGTATATTATGGAGCGGGCGTATATTATGGAGCGGGCGTATATTATGGAGCGGGCGTATATTATGGAGCGGGCGTATATTATGAAGCGGGCGTATATTATGAAGCGGGCGTATATTATGGAGCGGGCGTATATTATGGAGCGGGCGTATATTATGGAGCGGGCGTATATTATGGAGCGGGCGTATATTATGGAGCGGGCGTATATTATGAAGCGGGCGTATATTATGAAGCGGGCGTATATTATGGAGCGGGCGTATATTATGGAGCGGGCGTATATTATGAAGCGGGCGTATATTATGGAGCGGGCGTATATTATGGAGCGGGCGTATATTATGGAGCGGGCGTATATTATGAAGCGGGCGTATATTATGGAGCGGGCGTATATTATGGAGCGGGCGTATATTATGGAGCGGGCGTATATTATGGAGCGGGCGTATATTATGAAGCGGGCGTATATTATGAAGCGGGCGTATATTATGGAGCGGGCGTATATTATGAAGCGGGCGTATATTATGGAGCGGGCGTATATTATGGAGCGGGCGTATATTATGAAGCGGGCGTATATTATGAAGCGGGCGTATATTATGAAGCGGGCGTATATTATGAAGCGGGCGTATATTATGGAGCGGGCGTATATTATGAAGCGGGCGTATATTATGAAGCGGGCGTATATTATGGAGCGGGCGTATATTATGGAGCGGGCGTATATTATGGAGCGGGCGTATATTATGGAGCGGGCGTATATTATGGAGCGGGCGTATATTATGGAGCGGGCGTATATTATGGAGCGGGCGTATATTATGGAGCGGGCGTATATTATGGAGCGGGCGTATATTATGGAGCGGGCGTATATTATGGAGCGGGCGTATATTATGGAGCGGGCGTATATTATGGAGCGGGCGTATATTATGAAGCGGGCGTATATTATGAAGCGGGCGTATATTATGGAGCGGGCGTATATTATGGAGCGGGCGTATATTATGAAGCGGGCGTATATTATGAAGCGGGCGTATATTATGGAGCGGGCGTATATTATGGACCGGGCGTATATTATGGAGCGGGCGTATATTATGAAGCGGGCGTATATTATGAAGCGGGCGTATATTATGGAGCGGGCGTATATTATGAAGCGGGCGTATATTATGGAGCGGGCGTATATTATGGAGCGGGCGTATATTATGAAGCGGGCGTATATTATGAAGCGGGCGTATATTATGAAGCGGGCGTATATTATGGAGCGGGCGTATATTATGGAGCGGGCGTATATTATGAAGCGGGCGTATATTATGAAGCGGGCGTATATTATGGAGCGGGCGTATATTATGAAGCGGGCGTATATTATGGAGCGGGCGTATATTATGGAGCGGGCGTATATTATGAAGCGGGCGTATATTATGAAGCGGGCGTATATTATGAAGCGGGCGTATATTATGGAGCGGGCGTATATTATGGAGCGGGCGTATATTATGGAGCGGGCGTATATTATGGAGCGGGCGTATATTATGGAGCGGGCGTATATTATGGAGCGGGCGTATATTATGGAGCGGGCGTATATTATGGAGCGGGCGTATATTATGGAGCGGGCGTATATTATGGAGCGGGCGTATATTATGGAGCGGGCGTATATTATGGAGCGGGCGTATATTATGGAGCGGGCGTATATTATGGAGCGGGCGTATATTATGGAGCGGGCGTATATTATGGAGCGGGCGGAGTGGGCGTATATTATGAAGCCGGCGTATATTATGAAGCGGGACGTATATTATGAAGCGGGCGTATATTATGAAGCGGGCGTATATTATGAAGCGGGCGTATATTATGGAGCGGGCGTATATTATGGAGCGGGCGTATATTATGAAGCGGGCGTATATTATGAAGCGGGCGTATATTATGGAGCGGGCGTATATTATGGAGCGGGCGTATATTATGGAGCGGGCGTATATTATGAAGCGGGCGTATATTATGAAGCGGGCGTATATTATGGAGCGGGCGTATATTATGAAGCGGGCGTATATTATGGAGCGGGCGTATATTATGGAGCGGGCGTATATTATGAAGCGGGCGTATATTATGAAGCGGGCGTATATTATGAAGCGGGCGTATATTATGGAGCGGGCGTATATTATGAAGCGGGCGTATATTATGAAGCGGGCGTATATTATGGAGCGGGCGTATATTATGGAGCGGGCGTATATTATGGAGCGGGCGTATATTATGAAGCGGGCGTATATTATGGAGCGGGCGTATATTATGGAGCGGGCGTATATTATGGTGCGGGCGTATATTATGGAGCGGGCGTATATTATGGAGCGGGCGTATATTATGGAGCGGGCGTATATTATGAAGCGGGCGTATATTATGGAGCGGGCGTATATTATGAAGCGGGCGTATATTATGGAGCGGGCGTATATTATGGAGCGGGCGTATATTATGGAGCGGGCGTATATTATGGAGCGGGCGTATATTATGAAGCGGGCGTATATTATGAAGGGGGCGTATATTATGAAGCGGGCGTATATTATGGAGCGGGCGTATATTATGGAGCGGGCGTATATTATGAAGCGGGCGTATATTATGAAGAGGGCGTATATTATGGAGCGGGCGTATATTATGGAGCGGGCGTATATTATGGAGCGGGCGTATATTATGAAGCGGGCGGATATTATGGAGCGGGCGTATATTATGGAGCGGGCGTATATTATGGAGCGGGCGTATATTATGAAGCGGGCGTATATTATGAAGGGGGCGTATATTATGAAGCGGGCGTATATTATGGAGCGGGCGTATATTATGGAGCGGGCGTATATTATGAAGCGGGCGTATATTATGAAGAGGGCGTATATTATGGAGCGGGCGTATATTATGGAGCGGGCGTATATTATGGAGCGGGCGTATATTATGAAGCGGGCGGATATTATGGAGCGGGCGTATATTATGGAGCGGGCGTATATTATGGAGCGGGCGTATATTATGGAGCGGGCGTATATTATGAAGCGGGCGTATATTATGAAGCGGGCGTATATTATGGAGCGGGCGTATATTATGGAGCGGGCGTATATTATGAAGCGGGCGTATATTATGGAGCGGGCGTATATTATGGAGCGGGCGTATATTATGGAGCGGGCGTATATTATGGAGCGGGCGTATATTATGGAGCGGGCGTATATTATGGAGCGGGCGTATATTATGGAGCGGGCGTATATTATGGAGCGGGCGTATATTATGGAGCGGGCGTATATTATGGAGCGGGCGTATATTATGGAGCGGGCGTATATTATGAAGCGGGCGTATATTATGGAGCGGGCGTATATTATGGAGCGGGCGTATATTATGAAGCGGGCGTATATTATGGAGCGGGCGTATATTATGGAGCCGGCGTATATTATGGAGCGGGCGTATATTATGGAGCGGGCGTATATTATGGAGCGGGCGTATATTATGAAGCGGGCGTATATTATGGAGCGGGCGTATATTATGGAGCGGGCGTATATTATGGAGCGGGCGTATATTATGGAGCGGGCGTATATTATGGAGCGGGCGTATATTATGGAGCGGGCGTATATTATGGAGCGGGCGTATATTATGGAGCGGGCGTATATTATGAAGCGGGCGTATATTATGAAGCGGGCGTATATTATGAAGCGGGCGTATATTATGAAGCGGGCGTATATTATGAAGCGGGCGTATATTATGAAGCGGGCGTATATTATGAAGCGGGCGTATATTATGGAGCGGGCGTATATTATGGAGCGGGCGTATATTATGGAGCGGGCGTATATTATGAAGCGGGCGTATATTATGAAGCGGGCGTATATTATGGAGCGGGCGTATATTATGGAGCGGGCGTATATTATGGAGCGGGCGTATATTAGGGAGCGGGCGTATATTATGGAGCGGGCGTATATTATGGAGCGGGCGTATATTATGGAGCGGGCGTATATTATGGAGCGGGCGTATATTATGAAGCGGGCGTATATTATGAAGCGGGCGTATATTATGAAGCGGGCGTATATTATGGAGCGGGCGTATATTATGAAGCGGGCGTATATTATGAAGCGGGCGTATATTATGAAGCGGGCGTATATTATGGAGCGGGCGTATATTATGAAGCGGGCGTATATTATGAAGCGGGCGTATATTATGGAGCGGGCGTATATTATGGAGCGGGCGTATATTATGAAGCGGGCGTATATTATGAAGCGGGCGTATATTATGAAGCGGGCGTATATTATGAAGCGGGCGTATATTATGGAGCGGGCGTATATTATGAAGCGGGCGTATATTATGGAGCGGGCGTATATTATGAAGCGGGCGTATATTATGGAGCGGGCGTATATTATGGAGCGGGCGTATATTATGAAGCGGGGCGTATATTATGGAGCGGGCGTATTACTAGTAAACTTTAAAGTGAAAGTTATCGTACGATGGTCGCTGTTACTGAATTCATCACCAACATTCAAATTATCTATTAATTCTTCTTTTGTTGCAAGTACAATGTCAAGAACGTTATTACCACGGGTCGGCGTTCGAACAAATTGATAAAGCGAACTCTCTTGCAAGTTCGTATACAAGTCATGTCCGGAGTGTGAAGTAAGAGTATCGCCCCACTTGGTCACAGGTAAATTAAAGTCGCCAAAAATTACGGTATCTTGTGAGTTACTTACATCTGCAATTTGTTCGTAAATTTCTCGGTCAGTTTGCACTGATTGAGCTGGAGGTCTGTATATTAATGCAAGTATTATTTTTGTACCTTTATTATTCTTTATTAGCACAAAAGATGCGTCGACGTTCACAATTTGAGGTTTTGACAAGAGGGTAGGGTTAAGACTTTCTTTGATATAAAGTAAAACGCCACCTCCATTTCGATTTATTCGGCTTTTCTCAAACATTACATAACCGGGAAGTGAATACTCTGCTAAAAAGTCTCTATCTTCTGTATTGAGCCAAGATTCTGTTATGCCAATCACATCATAATTTTCTGTAAACACTAGCTCCTCTAAATCTGAAAATTTATTGCGTATGCTACGAGCGTTTGCATAGAAAACCTTTAAATTTGTTATTTTAGAACTCACGGAACGCTCTTTAATAATATTTTTGGTTCTTGTCGGATCTACATTTATGTTCATGGCTGTCCTCGGTCCTCGCTGTCTTCGGTCCTTATCGCTGGTGGTCCTCGGTTGCCTCTGTTTTTTTCTTGGCGTTGGATGATTTATGTCACTGCTGCTTCTTCTCGGATGGCGTTTTTTGATCCATGGGGGGGATTTAAGGGGAGATGGGTAGTTTTTTCTAGACCCCCTTCTCCCTCGTGTTTAGCCCCATTGGTTTTTAGATTTTAAAACGTTCGGCCCATTTCTCTGTCAATATTAAAACCATTCGTGCCATTTAGGTGTGATTTTGTCCTGGTAAACGATAGAGTCTGCAATTTTATATGTAATCGGCCTTTGGCCGGGAAATTTTTCTATCAAAAAATGTACAAATTTATCTTGAAGGGGGTTCCTTTTTTTTTTTAAGTTTG
>JBAKBP010023425.1:0-36949 GCA_037953745.1 Lithodes maja
ATGACAATACATACAGTACCGGTCACACCTAATATAGTATTCTAGCACTGTACTACTGGTAATGACAATACATACAGTACCGGTCACACCTAATATAGTATTCTAGCACTGTACTACTGGTAATGACAATACATACAGTACCGGTCACACCTAATATAGTATTCTAGCACTGTACTACTGGTAATGACAATACATACAGTACTGGTCACACCTAATATAGTATTCTAGCACTGTACTACTGGTAATGACAATACATACAGTACCGGTCACACCTAATATAGTATTCTAGCACTGTACTACTGGTAATGACAATACATACAGTACCGGTCACACCTAATATAGTATTCTAGCACTGTACTACTGGTAATGACAATACATACAGTACCGGTCACACCTAATATAGTATTCTAGCACTGTACTACTGGTAATGACAATACATACAGTACCGGTCACACCTAATCTATACAAGAGGCTTAACCATATATATAATTTTCAATATACCGTAACTAGCATTTTGCATTTAATTTTATAATGCTCTAATTCAACCATTATAGATAAAACACAAACATGTCAAATTAGATTTTCTACCTATCATAGTAATAGCACATACCAAAAGTTTCTACCTATCATAGCAATAGCACATGCCAAAAGTTTCTACCTATCATAGCAATAGCACATACCAAAAGTTTCTACCTATCATTGCAATAGCACATACCAAAAGTTTCTACCTATCATAGCAATAGCACATACCAAAAGTTTTTGCACTGACGACGTTGATTCCTGAAAAACAAAAGGATGCCAAATCGTCCATGAATGACCTTAAAATGACCAAATATTATTTCCAAAACATTCTGAATGATCCTTTTAGCAAATATTTATGATAAAAATATTCACTGTTATATGGACTTCACATAATATTATGAACTAACTTTCCTGTCTTCAAGGGCTATAATAATTCTCTCCCTCCGCCTCTTCTTTCACTTATCATGTTTTTTCATCATCCATTCTCTCTCTTGCAAAATAACTGATCTTGTCATGATATTTCATGGTTCTGGTTATTCTAACCTAATTTAGCGTAACTTAACCTAACTTAATACAAATTAACTTACTGTAACATATCTTAATGTAACATAATGTAACCCAACCTAAGCTACCTTATCCAATGGGTCCAGGTAAGATGTAACTCACTATGTCCACCTATCCCACGATCACTCACCTCTATTCATGCAATCCATGCTCACTATACTTGCCCACATCGCACACGACCAATTTCTATTCACCAACTCTAATCACGATCATGATATCCACTCTAACACCGAAGATTTCTTTCTAGCTCTCTCTCCGCGGGCAGCAGTAAGTATTTGTGGGGAAAGTTTTCTCAGTTATTTTGCAGCTCCTTTATTTGGCGCAACACTGGGGCCATCATCGTCAATGTTGGGGACCTACTGCAGTCACCATCCTTTTGTCACTCTAGTAGTCTTTCTTTCTCTCTCTCTCTTTCTCTCACACACTCTCATAATTATTTTTTTCGTCAAAGTTTCGTGACAAGTGTTGATCATGGGTAGACGCTGCACTCATAACAGGAACCATCGTTGTCAACGTTGGGGACCTTCTGCAGTTATAATCATTCTGTCACACACTCTCTCTCTCTTATCATCCTCTATCCCTGTCTCTGACCATTCTCTATCTCTGTCTTTCTCATCATCCTCACTGTCTCTTACCATGCTCTCTCCTCCCCCCTCTCTCTCTCTCACTCATAATTCTGTGTCTCTCTCCCAAGGTGTGTGACAAGAGTGGATCATGGGTAAATGCCACACCCATCCCAGGAACCATCGTCGTCAATGCCGGGGATCTTCTGCAGTTCTGGACGGCTGGGAAATATGTCGCCACGGTCAGTACTTGATAACAACGTAAAGCAATATTAGGCAAACTGATGAGAGTTAACTAACTCGTAAGCTATGGCATACCTCACTTGAGGTTTGTTGCAAGACTGCAACAAGCCTCACTTGAGGCACAGTATTGAAACGTGTACAGAAACCACGCTTGTGCTTGAAATTGTCTCAAAATTGGGTGACATATAGCACAACATGGCATCTCTCCATACCACCACCTCCTCTCATCCTTCTTCATCTACATCCCCCTATCTACTTCCTCCCACTACCTCTACTACACGCCCATCCCTCTCTCTACCACCTTCCCCTTACCTCAACTACCTTCCCCAACCTCTGATACCCCATCAATCTACAACAACCCCTTCCTTACACTCCCTGAGCGAACTGGGATTGGGAGGAAGCGAGTGTCAATGCGTGCCTAGACATGTGTAAGGGAGTCCAGCTCCATCCACTGTCCACCATTCATAGGTCTGTTTATTAGATTATATATTTATTACACCGTATTCCTGGGTAGGCATTCATCATATTTTTTTTTTTTTTTTTTTTTTTTTTTTTTTTTTTTCAACTTACTTCCTCTCGGGCATAGGCTGAGAGCCTTAACATTCACCGTTTTACAATGAACAGTGAAGCCCGTGAGGTCTTGTTCCAGTCTAGGGAGTGAGACATGTGAAGCACGTAGAGTACAACGAGCACCTGCCATCTTGCCTTCACATGAGGCACGGTGCTCACTCATGGCCCGAAACGACCCCATCTCTGAAGCCATCTCGTTCCCGTGCTTCACTGTCTCACCCCCTACACTCGGACTCTCACACTTACACACACACAACGCCACCTGTTGAGCAGATAACTCACCAGGCATTGCACCCCTGTAGCATATTTTGAATATGGGAATATTCATACAGTGCTATTTAATCAGGGAACAATGAGGGTATTTTATTGACGTTTCGGTGGGCTTGTGGTAATGCACTGATACTAGGTACAGCACAAATTCCATCCCAATAATATCTTCCCATTGATACATCGGGATTTGAACCCGGGACCTTTGGATTACCAGGCCAGTGGCAAGACCACTCCACCACACCTCCCCTTAAATGTATATGTGCCTTATACTTGAAATAATATTGTTTAATGCAGTAGATAAAAGGAATATTTTGAGAATCATGCCTTCCTCACCACCACCATTACCATGCTTGCTCATTGCCGACGAGGGTCAACCATACAACTTCCAACCACAACTACGCCATATTCACATTGATTTGGATGGAGAATACAAATATGACCGGATGAGGGAATGTATTTCAAAGTGTTAATGTACTTTTCAACACATTTTACAAGGCTCAATTTTTTCCCGATACTCACGCTTAGGAAGTGTATTCCTCCCACCGTCCTCGCACAGTCTTTAGGTTAAGGACGACCGGAAGTTCCATGTTAGCACAGTCAGTGATTATTCAGTTCTTGATTAACCCTTTCAGTCTTCAAAGATATATGTACACTTAATTTTGGCTAACATTAGACAATTTACTAGGTTTGGAAGGACCCGTATGAATGAAATGGACTCCCACAATTCCTTCCTAATAGCCAGAAATAAGGAAGAAATGCGTCCTCATATCTTTAAAGGATTTATACTAATCTATTTAGGGGACCACCTTCTTTTTAGGCTTAAAATGCTCGAAATCCTGAAAATGCCATTAGGTGTTTACTCAACATCCCTTCATAAGCCAGTGAAATGTTATTGGTGAAAACCCATTGAAAATTGTTTTTTATATGTTTTCCAAACTGTTCATGTATTTCTAAAAACATTATATACCAAACTTTGAAATTGACAGGCTTAGTAACTACTGGTCGTATGAGGATCGTACATATATAAATGGAAAGAGCGTAAAATACTCTACAACCTCCCAACAGCTTTATCTTCTACTCTGCTGTGTTCGTCCGTAAAATATTGTAAACAAACAAAAACAGTTAAAAATGTTCACCTAATTACCTTAGACTTTCACAGGTTTTTCTCAAAAAGTAATTTGGCAACTTTGAGATCTATCTAGTCTGTTATTATTGGGCCTCCAGGAATGTTCTATATACCATTGTAAAATGCATAGGATACTCTACAATATCTGTAAATTCGATTTACTCTAGCCAATTTTGTTTGTTTGCAGCATGTCGTCAAAGTCGTAAAATTCTACAAAATAAATTCACCTTAATTTATAATCACCTAAATCCAAAAATAGACAATAAATATATAAACAGTTATTTACAATAACTACAGACACACCTTTTATGAGTTGTTTGATCACATATAACAGGTGCTACAACGATTTTTGTATAAGATGCGATTTAGTAGTGCTATAGTTTTCAATTTTGTTTTACCTAAATTGAAAGAAAAAAAGCAAAAAAACAAAACAAAAAAACTTGACCTAGTTTCATAGTCACATAGGCTTATATTTGTGCCAAATTGCATTTAAATTGAAAGTAAAACCTGGAATTAGTTGGGTAATAACAGGGCAGTCCCCTTAACACCCAACAGTCGGTCCCCATCCTCCGATGGGTTGGGCAATTCAATGGTGCATGGCGTGCCTCGTCCTCAGATGGGCTGTATTTTTTGTATTCCCGCGTGCTTCTTATTAACTGGTAGTACCAAAACATGGCTGGCATGCCAGAAACCATCATTCTGCTCATCTGCAGCAGACTGAAACACTAAAAGCCTGTTTACATGATGCATGTTTTAAAGGCAGGGGTGGGAGGAGGTCGAGTATGACACCCTCCTGATTGTTTACACTGCCAGAAAGGACCATTGGTAACTTGTGACTGCCGCCACCCTTCACCAATCACTTTATAATTCAGTTTGCTCCCACAACCTGTTAATATGGGTCACACTAAGATTCTTAGTGCAGTATTATTATGATGAGCTATACAAAGAAAAGAGGTAGAAGAAAAAGGCATTTGTTGTGTCAACAATGGCTACAAAAGTGGGAAATTAAAAGAAGTTATTTAAACACTGCCTCACGATACCACTGCATATGTTGAGAGTGAGACATCCTGGGTGATACTGCATATAATTAGAATGATAAAATTGTGAGATAACACTTGTAAACGTGTTTTTTCTTCTGTATAACACTTCAGTTATTAAATTGTAATTAATCCATATCAACCCTTAGTGATGGTGATGGGCTGGTCTATCAGAGTGAGAACTGAGCGATCTCTGCCATACCCATAGCTTACTCTGACTGTTCCTTTAACTTATATATTTTCTAGATCTCAAGTGACGGCGTCTTTTCCGTGGATTGACCTCCCAATCTACCAAGATTGGAAGCCAAAGCGTCACATTTTTCCCTTGCCCCTCAACTTTCTCTTCATAATTGCTGAGGGGCACAGGGCCCTGGGTGGGGCTTTGGTTTCCTGGGCGTTTCCGCACCCTCCTCAGCTCCTCGCCATGGAGTGGCTTCGGTCACCCAGGCTTTATTGTGGTCGGCAGGAAGGGTTCTGTGGGGGCGCTCGGTTATGGCCTTGGAATTGCTCGGGGCCTTGGGGCTGTTCGGCCAGGCAGCTTGGGGAACAACAACAACAACAACAACAACCCTTAGAAGATCCGATTGAATTAATTTTCTGTTTATAGTTATTTTAGACGATTTTATTCAGATTAGGAAGGGTATATAAAAGCTAGAGAGTTAATTGAGATTGTCATTACCTTTATAATTCCCACAGAACCTTCCCAAATAGTATAACATGATAGCCAGAGTAAACTGTCAATATGTGTCATAATCCTCAAAGGATTAAGGGTATATGGTAACACAAAAGAACCTTTCCAACAACGATGAAATATTATGTTACTTCCATGAAACTCAGACAACCTATATTTAAATAGTTAATTAATTTATAACCTCTCACTATCGAGTAGGTGTGATATATGCTTTCACTTATCAAGTACAAGCGATCACTGAAGACACCCTGCGTGAGAACACCAGCAGTGATGGATCGCCAGACACCCCTATATTATTCCCTGTGTGCCCAATTTATGGTGAGTTGGGAGGATTGCTGGATGGCAGGCAGGGTGGCCACTCACAATTTAATGCATCGTGAAATGGGCCTTAAGAGTTCAGTTTATCTCTGCCCTTTCAAGGAGATGGAGATGTGATTCAAGCAGTTCAATATGGGAAACATAAACATTCCCAATACCTCGCTTGATTGTGAACCATTCAGAACAGCTAGAATGCTTTGTTTAAAACGAGTTAGAGCAAGTGAAAAACAAAAAAAACATTGTGAAAATGCCTGATCGCTGACTCGGGGATGTTCGCGCACAAAACAGGATACTTCCGACACCAATGGCAATCAAGAGATGTTCTTGGAACAAAAGTTGCCTTCTACGTGGACGTATACTGATTTACAGCAACCTAAATAATACAAAATTTACCCGCTGGCGATAATCCTTAAGTTATAAATTAACCGTCTGTAAGGAGTTAATACAACTCTAATTAACTGAACTTGATAAACTCAGACACGATCAGTTCAATCCCTCCTCAAGTAAACCCTGAAAAAATATACAACGATCAATTTATTCAACCCTGTGCAATTTTACCCTGTTTAATTCAACCCTGATCAGTTTATCCCCTAACAAATTTACTCCCAATTATTTCATCCCTCGATTATTTCAACCTTTGCTTAATTTGAGTGCTTGGAAGAAACACTATTGCGCAATTGATTATTTAATGTCAAGTTTGACTTCACTGTAAAAATATTCCGTCCTCTATATGGTCACAGGACAGGCAGCCCTATTGCCAACATAATATTGTAATTTTAAATGTCACAAGCATTCTTAACCATCAAAATAGTAGTTTCTTTACTGTCCTTCTTACCGTAATTTAGAGGCATAATGCAGTAAAGAACCTGTACAATTAAATACGGCTCTTCAATGTCATAATTTACTGTTAATATTTCGGATGTATTTTACAGTCTGGGACAATAATATAGCTTGGCCCCAGCAGTGCTAGTGCATGGACCACTACCAATGACAGAGTATGGTTCGGTAAAGAAAGCAACAGAAAAGATGAAGAATGTTCAGTAGATAGTAGCTCCGGAGTAACTGATGATATGGTGAAAGCCTCTGGGAGAAGAATATTGACTGAATTGATAAATGCTAAAATATACCCTCCACAGTGGCTATTTTGGAAATTCCTGTGCACCCGGAGTGGGCGATTATCACACATTTTCGTCTTTTTATTAACTTGCTCTAATTCTGTGAAATAAAAGGATAGGAGAGAGAGAAAATAATGTGGATGAACGTATCTGTTCTGTCATGTATGGAGACATCAAACTCTAGTTACCATCTCATATGTGGCCTTGACAGTGATAACAGGAAGCAGAGGTGTGTTTGCATGTTTTCAAATGCCGCTTGAATGAACCTTTTCACGATTTTTTGTGTTTTTCAAATTATTCTAGCTCTATGAAACAAAAGGTTAAGGTAAAACAAACAAATGTTTGGAAAATTCGTGCTCTGGCCTGGATAGAGACACCACAATCTCGTTCCCAGTTGGTATGTGACCTTCACAGTGATAACAGGAAATGAAGGTGTTTTTGCACGGGAGTCCAAGATCGAGCTATCAGTGTTGATCAAGCATCCTTTCACTCTAATGGTACATGGGTTACTGAGCTCTTGCAGGTTGGCCAGCTTGGTGGCCTCTAGCAACCCTGGCAATCACTCTATATCATCAAGTCATCCTGGAAGCATTGTTTGCAGCGGGAGATACAGAGAGCATAAGAACTGTAGGCATACACATGCAAGGAAAGTAGGTGTAGAATTACTTAGGCGTAGGGGATGTGGCGACCCCACCGCCCATCACTTTGTGGGCGCAGATAGCCCTTGGAGGTTGGGACCGGGAATCCCACCTCCAGAATTGTTAGGAAGAGGCTGCAGGCACCAGCCGAACAGGGCGGTACTCCTGGGGAGTCCTAGATGGCTGATAACTACAGTGGAACTCCTGTTTCACCACCTGGCCTCCCTAGCTGATCCTTTCTGTGCCTCATCAATACTGAGGGCAACCCCAGCCTGCCCTCCAAAACACCTTCTCCTCCTATCCATACATTATACTACAAACACTTACATACTACATTATCCTTTTTCAAAAAGACTATGACTATGACGAATACACGACCCGCCTTGGGGGGATGGGGGGTGGGAGTGGGGGGAGGGTGGGGGGGGGGGGGGCAGAAATGCCTCCATTGGTTCGTCCCCTGGTAATGACTCCCCTAAATGTCCCTGGGACCACCACCTTCTTCTCTTACTATTAATTTCTGAAACATTCGTGGCCTTTCCTCTAACTTCTACTCTGTGGAACACCACCTCTCCTCTGCCAACCCTGATCTTCTCTTTCTCACCGAAACTCAGGTCTTTGGGACTACTGATAGCAAGCCCTTCTCTGTATCCTCCTACTATCCCTATCCACAGTTCAAGCCAAAGGTGGATGTTGCGTATACTGTATGTGCGCAACAATCTTGCGTTTTCTCGTTGCCAAATTTGATTCTTGTGATTTCTCAACTCTCTGGCTAAAGTTTTCTTGTCGCTCTCAAACTAAATATTTCTGTGCTGTTTATCTCTCCCCTAATTCTACTGACTATCCAAAATTCTTTGACTATCTAACTTCTAAAGTGGAACACATTCTATCCGGCTCGCTTGGTGTAGTGACTAGCGTCTCGGACTTCCACCCAGAAGGCCCGGGTTCGCGCCCCACGCTCGGCGCATTAAAGATTTTTCACAAGCACTGAGTCGTTACCATCCCTCATGAGCAAAGGGATGGGATAGTAGTACAGGACCCCAATGGAAATACGCCTAATCGGCCTTATTGAGTACAAAGGAGTACAAAGGAGTACAAAGGAAATCAAGCAACAACAGATCCAGTGACCCTTCTAGGTTGCTTGTCCTCCAAAACACTGAGGATCAAGTGTCCAAACAGTGGTTTAGAGTGGGTAAGGGAACATTGGAAAGGGAATTACTGCCCTGGAACTAATGTCCGTGGCAGGATTAGGAAGTTAGTAGGGGACAGATGGGTTAGTAACTGAGGGGGGGATAAAATAAAGTTATTCATTTACAAACGCAGTCAGTCGCGGGTTTGATGCGAGATATTTGTCTAGGCGGAGTTTAAATGAATCAACGGTGATGCAGTCTATAACGTTTCGGGGAAGCCCATTCCACAAGTTGACAACTCGATTGAAGAAGAAATTCTTAGATTCGTGCGAGTTAAAAGATTTACCAATAATTTTGCAACCGTTTCCCCGCGTGTAATTAGATTGGTCGATAGTGAAGTACTTACTACAGTTCATATTGTCGATGCCTTTGATGATTTTGAACACTTGAATTAAGTCGCCTCTTAATCTGCGCTGGGTTAAAGGAAATAGATTTAATTCTCTGAGACGCTCTTCGTATGGTTTGTTCTTTAGGCTAGGTATCATTTTGGTAACTCTACGTTGAACTCGTTCTAGCTTGTTTATATCTTTTTGGTAATAAGGGCACCAGGATTGAACGCAGTATTCCAGAAGAGGGCGGACTAAGGAATTGTAAAGGGTTAGAATAACTTCTTTGGATTTATGCTCAAATGACCTGCCTATAAAGCCAATTATTTTGTTTGCCTTCTTAACAACTTCTGAACATTGTTGACTCGGTTTTAGGTTACTCGATATTGTTACTCCCAGATCGGTTTCTCTGTTTACATTCTTAAGCTGAGTGCCATTCATCGAATAGTTTGCTTTCTCATTTAGGTATCCGATATGTAGTACTTTACATTTATCCGCATTGAAACTCATTTGCCAAATTTGGGCCCAACATGACAATTTATCTAGATTGTGTTGCATATCGTCAACTTGTTCTTTTGAGAGTACGCTATTTGCAATTTTTGTATCGTCAGCAAATTTTGAGATTGTACAGGTGAGACCCTCATCTATGTCGTTGATGTAAATTAGAAAGAGAATTGGTCCTAGTACCGATCCCTGGGGTACCCCGCTACTTACATTGGTCCATTTTGATGCCTTACCGTTTATGACTACTCTTTGCTTTCTGTCGCTGAGCCAATTTTCTATCCATTTCAACACACCGTCTTGTATTCCATGCGCTTTTAGTTTTAGCAGTAAACGTTTGTGGGGAACTTTGTCAAAGGCCTTTTGAAAATCAAGGTATATAATATCTACAGCTTTACTCTTATCGTAGAGGTTGAGGATATCGTGGAAGAAGTCTAAGAGGTTTGTTAAACAGGAACGTTTTTTACGAAAGCCGTGTTGAGTACCTTTAAGTATGTTATTTTCCTCAAAGTGATTTACGAGTCTGTCTCGTATGACCGTTTCTAGCATTTTACATACAACTGAGGTTAAGCTAATTGGACGATAGTTACTGGATAGGGATTTGCTGCCTTTTTTGAATATCGGTGTTACGTTGGCTAGCTTCCACTGATCGGGCATAGTTCCAGACTGCAAGGATTTATTGAATAGTAATGTCAGTGGTTTAGAGAGCTCATCCTTAGCTTCCTTTAGAACTCTAGGCGAGATTGTATCAGGTCCAGGCGTTTTATTTACCTTGAGTTTATCTAAACAATTCAATACTTCTCTCTCTGTAACGGTGATATTGCTTAAAACATCTGAATTATCAATCTGAATCGGCGATGGTGTAGGGATATCACTGAGGTCTTCTGTTGTAAAAACTGATGCAAAGAAGGTATTGAGGGCATTACTCATTTGTTCTTCGTCTTTGGTGTATTCTCCATTTTCATCGACTAACGGTCCAACAGTTGAAGTAACTACTTTTTTCTTTCTGATATAACTATAGAATTCTTTCGGGTTTGTTTTACTTTGATTCGCAATATGTAACTCTAAGGTCTTTTTACTTTGCTTAATTAACTTTTTGGCTTTGCGTCGTAGCTCTACAAATTTCAGCCGTTCTTCGTCATTTTGTGAGGATTTTAATCGATCATTAGCAAATTTTTTAGCAAGCAGGCAGTTTGAAATATCTTTATTCCACCATTTGGGCTTATTATTATGGCCTGGACGCCGAGTTTTCGATGGTATGCAGTCTTGCACTGCTTTTAGGTAAGTGGCTTCGAATAACTTCCAAGATGTATTTATGTCGTTATTGTGAATTAAAAAGCTCCAGTCAGTTTCTTTAAACATAGCTCTAAGTTTATGGAAGTTTGCTTTCTTGAAATTAGGGACTTTTTCGATGCTACTATTTGGTTCGTTACTAGTAAACTTTAAAGTGAAAGTTATCGTATGATGGTCGCTGTTACTGAATTCATCACCAACATTCAAATTCTCTATTAATTCTTCTTTTGTTGCAAGTACAATGTCAAGAACGTTATTACCACGGGTCGGCGTTCCAACAAATTGATAAAGCGAACTCTCTTGCAAGTTCGTATACAAGTCATGTCCGGAGTGTGAAGTAAGAGTATCGCCCCACTTGGTCACAGGTAAATTAAAGTCACCAAAAATTACGGTATCTTGTGAGTTACTTACATCTGCAATTTGTTCGTAAATTTCTCGGTCAGTTTGCACTGTTTGAGCTGGAGGTCTGTATATTAATGCAAGTATTATTTTGGTACCTTAGCTATCCTTAGCTAGCTTAGCATGCGCTAGCTTTAAGAACTATTATTATTATTATTATTATTATTATTATCCATCTCTCCTTTCGCAGAAATCTCCATCCTATGAGATTTCAACGTTCACCACCGCCAATGGCTCTCCTCTCATTCTACTGACCAACCTTGTGAACAAGCCTACGTCTTTTCTATCCTAAATGACCTAGAACAGTTATTCCAGCAACCCATCCGTATCCCAGATCGCTTCGGAGATCGGCCCAACATTCTTGAATTATTTATAACTTCTAGCCCTTCTGCTTGTACTGTAAATCTTTTCTCTCCTTTGGGCTCCTCCGTCCATAAACTTATCTCTGTCACCTGTCTTATCTCTCCGGTACGACCACCCGATCCTCCCAACCGGCAGCGCTTGTGGCACTTTGGCGCTGCCAACTGGGAGGCTCTTCGGCAGTACTTCTTTGATTTCCCATGGAATGACTTTTGCTTCCGTGGCTGGGGACCCTCGGAGACTGCTGAATGCATTACCGAGGTAATCTTCTCGGGCATGAAAGCATACATTCTATTTTCTTTCTCTCAGTCTAATGCAAAAAAATCTTGGTTTACTCACGCTTGCTCTACTGCTGTCCACAATAAGGAGGAAGCATTCAATCGGTACCATTGCCTAAAAACTCAAGAATCTCATACTTCCTATGTTTCTGCTTGGAATCAAGCCAAATCTGTTTTTCGCCTTGCCAAACATGCTTTCATCAATAATAAATGCACTGAACTATCCAATTCTAGCTTTTCCCAAGCCTTCTGGCATCTAGCAAAAAACTTCTCCAACAATTTATCTTCTTCATCTTTCCCTCCTCTTTTCCGCTCTGACGGCACTACCGCCACTTCTTCCTCAGACAAAGCTGATCTCTTCGCTAACACTTTCTCTAAAAACTCCAATTTGGATGATTCTGGTGCTATTCCTCCCTCTCCACCCACTCTCTCCTATTTATGCCTAATATCATAATCTCTTCCAAGGACGTACTTTCCACCCTCTCTGGGCTAAATACTAAGAACCGTTAGGAAGGCATACGGACAGGACGGTGTTCCTCCTGTTGTACTAAAAAACTGTGCTTCCGTGCTGACTCCCTGCCTAGGAAAACTCTCTCCTCTAACACTTTCCCTTCTTGCTGGAACTTTGCTCTCGTTCAACCTGTCCCAAAGAAGGGTGACCGCTCTCAACCCTCCAGCTATCACCCAATTGCTCTCATTTCTTGCATCTTTAACCTATAAACGGCGAGCTGTGTATATTGAACACCACTGTTCTGGGTGATGATATTAGGCTCCATTCATGCCCATAATCGTCATTTTACGATAAATATCGTTATTACTTATTCATATGCGCCTATTTTACCTTCACTATGAAGATAGTAACCTGTAATAACAATAAAACAAGTGGGAATAATGTTTTTATGGTCAAAATCGCGAATAAACATGGAGCAGCCCATTCATGAATTGTGGAGCAAATTGAGGCAGCCCTCCCTTTGCGAGGCCTCAAGCCTGACTGACTGACTGACTCACACTCTCCCTTACGCAACACATTCGCTAGTCACATGACCATACCATAGAACCAGCTTGGAGATGCTTACACGAAAATATACCAACGAATTAGGGAATAATAGAGAAAATAGGTGATAATTGAAGGGGGGAGGGAAAAGAGGGCAAGGAGGGGAAATGGAGGAGTGCCTTTTAAAATGTTATTTTTAGGCCTTCCCTCTTAAGAGCTTTGCCGCCGTTGCCCAGTAAAACTTCTTAAGAGCTTTCTCTCCGTTGCCGGGTTAAATTTGTTGAAACTATTCGTACCTCAAAATTTCTTAAGCATATATCTTCCCATGACCTGCTCTCAGACCGCCAGTATGGCTTCCTTAAGGGCCGCTCTACTGGTGATCTTCTTTCTTCTATTACTATCTCTTGGTCATCCTCCATTTGGGACTTCGGTGAGATTTTTTCTGTTGCGCTAGACATATCGAAGACCTTCGATAGAGTCTGGCACAAATCCATTATTTCCAAACTACCTTCCTACGGTTTCTATCCCTCCATCTGCGCCTTTGTCTCTAATTTCCTTTCCGGCCTTTCCATAGCTGCGGTTGTGGACAGCCATCGTTCACTTCCCCAACCTATCAACTCCGGTGTTCCTCAGGGTTCTGTCCTATCTCTAATTCTCTTCCTATTATTCATTAACGACCTTCTCAACTGCACCTCTAGCCCCATCCATTCATATGCTGACGACTCTACCTTACACTACTCAATTAGTTTTCCAGAATGCCCCAGCCAGCAATCCCTCAAAAACAAACGTAATGAAGCCATACAACATTACGTTGTATGATCTTCTGATCGGGTACGTAGTACCCGACTTGCAACACAATCCCACCCCAACTGTGTGAAACTCTCCAACCCAAGAGTTAAACTTTAGTCTCAGTCTTTCTTCTATTCAACAGCTGAGCTCTGGAACTCTCTCCCAGAATCAGTCTTTCCCTCTTCCTATGACTTAAATTTCTTCAAACTCTGTGTGTCCAGGCATTTTGGCTCGAACGTCCCTTGATTTTGGCCCTGTCACTCTCTCAACTCTGGGGGCTGCACTCGCTACAGGCAGTTCTGCCTTTTGACTCCCTTACTCACATAGACAAAAACAAATTAGAACGTTACTGACTGAGTAGAAGTTGAAGGGACACACAGGTCTAGATATCTGGATGAAGAGAGTTACTTGCAACATTGATAAAGGTAAAAGTGGCGCACTCGAACATTACAATATCATGACATAAAACTACTAAGCAACATTATGAAAGTAACGGTAGATTTTGGAAGAGCATTGACAAAGAGAAGATCGGATTTATGCCCAACAGGGTTACTACTGAAGTGAGGGAAATACAAGACAAATTCTTTGAAAGATAGGGTGCCAAGAGAGGTTGTACAGTAGACACTGTGGAATCTAAAGGTGGAGCAGTGTTGTGTCATAGTTCATGGGCCACGATGAAAATCGATCCCATCAGATAGAGTTCTTACTCACAACTATAAGCTACAAGACATCTTCCTTATTGTTGTGGAGATGTTTATCCAATAAAATTATTTTGGTTTTTGAGTTCCTATATCACTAGTAGCAACTTATTGGTGATTACGGTGAAAGTTTGACCCCTTTTGATGGTACTGATTCATGTGAATTTGGGATCTGGTCCATCGACTATAATGTTGATGATGGCAATGTATAATGGCTCAAAACAAATTGTGAAAATAAATGGTAAACAAAGTGTGGTGTTCACAGTAAAGTAGAGGATCCATAAGGGATCGGTGCACAGTCATCTACTATTCATAGTGGTGTAAGACATCACTGCTATGAGATCTTTAGGTGGGGCTACATAGAGAGTTGTTGTGTGCTGATGATTTGGTGGTGATTGCAAATAATATGAAGGGTACTGGAAAGATATATGAGAAGTGGAGGGAGTAGCCAGGGGGGAACAAAGATGATGGTGAGCATTGTGAATGGTGACAATGTGGTAATGAGTAATGTCTGGCTATGCATTGTTCGGTTCGCAAACATAAAATTGGTGTAAATTCCACCTGTGTGGTGTGTGTGGAACTTGAATACTCTCTTGTAGTGGCGTGATGGTGTGAGAACCAGACTGAATGATATAACAGATTTTACCTTTCAAGCATGCTATCCCAATTACAAAACTGAGTCTAAAGTGTTTCTGGAGAGTGTTAATGAATTCTGGTACCTGGCAAACATGATCACTGGTGGAGATGAGGCAGAGGTTAGCTCTGTTCAGACAGTTGTTGCCAGTATTTAAATCGAAGTGTCTATCTCTCACTCAGCATTATGGGGGAAGATGGTATGATACTGGGATAAAAATCTTGTTGCATTTTCAGAGGAAGAGACTCAAAGGCTTGAATATACTGAAACGAGGTTGCTGAGTTGATTGTACAATACCACAGTGAGAAAGGAATCAGTAAAAGCAGAGTTGAGAAGGTAACTTGGTATAGAATGTCTCAGTCAAGGGATGTTGAGTGGCTGATTGTGGAGGATATTGCTAAGTGCAGAGAATATTTGATGATTGGATAAAGTGTGTTAATTTAAAGGTATGGACCATGCAGTAGAATGTGTCAGGCATATACTGTATATATATATATATATATATATATATATATATATATATATATATATATATATATATAGGGTGGTCCTTAACTATACATGATTTTTTTTTTTTTTAAATGTTAAGCTCTCACCCTGCCAAAGTGTTCCATTGGTCCCAAATACACCCCAGCCAAAAAAGAAATGAAATCCATTAACATTTAGGGGTTTCCCAGGGGGGTCAAAGATTCCCCCCTTGTGCATATACCGGGCAATATACAGAAATGTACAATAAATGTCGGGAATCACTACAGCTAGCATTCCAGGTCCCCCCAAGACAAGTTTGTGGGTATTAGCTGCTCTAAGGCAGGGGTATCATGGTCGCTAGCCACTCATTGTTGCCTGGTCGCTGTCAGGGTAGATTTCTTGGAGTCTGGAAACATCTTTCGGTGTTCTCCGACAACTTGAAGAAGGAACTAGAGTTGCTCTTCCCCTTTCGTTAGCAATCCGCTAAAGTCCTGGACGAGAGCCACTCCACGTTCGGCATGGTCATTGACGACCTTCAGTGCTCCGACGATGGCCTTTGCTGTCTTGAAGTCCTCAAGATCTTCCCAAGATGCTGGGTTTGCCTCCAAGAAACTTGTCGAAAGACCCAGGCGAGTGAAGAGGAGCAAGGAGTTCATGGAGGCGAAGTCGTCCAGAGTCTTATTTCGGATTTCTTGCAGATCGACGACTGCTCTCTTGGGTGGATTTTCAAGCCCTTCTTCTTCGCTCATCTTCTGTACAATCCTTCTCTTCACATCAAGCGGAACGGTGGCATCAAAAACAGAGAGTCCGATCAGTTCCTCTGAGAGGTACCAAAGATGAGATGCCAGTTTCTTGCTGGCGGCCTTAGACACTTGGCTGTCACACTCTTCAAATGCAGTAAGTTGTTGCAATAGTGCCAAGTCAGAAGCAGGAGCTGAAACTCCATCTGTTGCAGTTGTCCATGCCTTCAGATAAAATTTGACGATGAACACAAGGACTCTTTCCAAGCCATGTGATTCTTTTTTTGACAATTTGAATTGGCCAGAGAACATCCACACTTTCAAAGAGTAGATTACTTTTGACATCCATCTTGCATGATGCATTGGTCCTGGAGACTTGAAAGATATTCCTCCTTCTGGAATACCACCCAAAAAAATGACACACAGCTCTAGAAATTCGCGGTAATCATCTCTGGGTTGCTTTTCTTGGAGCTGCTTCTTGGCAAACTTCAAGATATCGTCTCTGTCGGGTTCGAACAAAGCAAAGTTCGCCATTTTCTCTGCTGTTTGGTAAGATGACTGGTCCATTAACGACCACTTCTGACCAAATCTTTTGAAGAGGAGAACTACTGGACCGGAAGTTGACACCATGCAGGTGCTGAAGACAGCCCCCACAAGCAATTCCAAGACGTGGTGACGGCAAGCTAGGAATAGAAGCTCTCTTCCCAACTTCTGCTGGATGAGGGTGCACGCTCCAGAGATGTGGCCAGTGTTCGAAGATGTTGTGTCGAAGGACATAGCTGCAACACGATCAGTTATATCCCATTCCTGCAGTGCGTTTACCACAGCATCGGCCTGAGCTGCCCCAGTGCCACTTCCCAACTTTGGAACTGCAAGAAGCTGGTCGACTCCAAGCCCAGAAACCAACACTGGCAATCGGTCCACTTGCTCTTTGCCAGTTAAAGCTGGGATTAATTTTCCATCCCAGTGGACAGTCAGGCTGACAGTGGGATCAAATTTATCCTGAACGGAGCGGGCAAAGTTCATCCTGTGGGATTCTCGGTGGCGGTGAATGGAAGAACGATTTATGTTGAGCTCTTCCACGTTGTGCCCCAAGCTCTTTGCTGCTTCGGCGAGTACGAAGGCAGCTTTTCTGTCGGACAACTTCGTTCTGTCCAAAGCAGCTGCCAGCGATGGCGTCACAATGTTCATCTTCGCTCGCTTTGGAGGAGGTGGGGTGGCAAACACTGCTTCAGTTTCATCAGGTTGATCATCACTGCTGGATTCGCTGGAAGACGATGAACTTGCAAGCACTGCCACTTGAAGAAGGTCCGGGTTCTTCGTTTGCCTGATCTCGTCTTCGTTTCTGGCTTTGCACTCTCTGTCTTGCTCTTTCTTCCTTAGCTGCTAGAACCAAATCTAGCCCTGCCATTGTTCCTCTTCTTCCCTTTTCCCGTTGGGCAATCAGAAACTGTCGATCTTCTTCAACGGTGATTCTTGTCATTGCTTCAGCATGAGCAATGTCAAAGAGGTCGTCGAACTTCTCGCGAAATTTGTCTTCATTCGTTCTTTGTGTATCTGTCTTGCGGTCTTTGTGCTTTTTTAAACACTTATATTCCGCAAATAGGGATTCCATCTTCTTGATGGCGTGCTGTTGCGGTTTTGTCGGTATTCTTGCCCTTTCCCAGAATTGGACAACCTCGCGAATTACCGCTGTCGACGCTTCTCTAACTGTTTTCTTTTCCTTCACATGAATGTACAGGAACCTCCCAACCGCTTGCTTATTTGAAGGCAGCTTGTTTCCAGCCAGTTTGTCTGAAGGTCCAAGCAAGTAAACATCTTTTTCCCTTCTTTCCATTTTGAATGAAACTGAAATGAAACAAATGTTAAATGTTAATTTAGGCCATGCTAATACACAATTTATGCCATGCTAATACACACAACTGAAATGAAACAAATGTTAAATGTTAAGGGGACGTTTCCCAACTTTTTCTTTATTATTGATGTTACAGTTTTAAAATGGTCTTTAGTCTTGAAGATATGGTCTTTGGCTATCCAAAACTGGCTTTGTTTTGTCTGTAGCTCAATTTTTCCCTGAGAAAAATGGGCAAGTAGACATGTAATTAGAGCAAATTACGTTAGCAGGGAGAGTAGCTGGTAGCTGCTGACACAAACACAACCTCGCTCACTCGCTACTACAGTGTAACTGGTGCTCGACTGCTCGTATGTTCATACTCTCGTAAAGTGAACCAGTTGCCACAAGTCGCTAGATACCTTTTGTCTTCCCATTGTAAGCTGCACACAGATAAATTCCGGAAATGTTCGCAAGGGGGGAATCTTTGACCCCCCTGGGAAACCCCTAAATGTTAATGGATTTCATTTCTTTTTTGGCTGGGGTGTTTTTGGGACCAATGGAACACTTTGGCAGGGTGAGACCTTAACATTAAAAAAAAAAAAAAATTAGGACCTTATATATATATATATATATATATATATGTTCCACCTTAACCCTTTGAAGACTATGCCGCATTTTGACAGTTTATTCTGGCTACCATTATACGATTATATACAGTTTAGGAAGGATCTGTGGGAGTTATTAGGGTAAATACTATCTCAATTAACCCTCTGACTTCCATATACCTATCATAATCTGAATAAAATCGTCTAATAATAGGTAGACAATATAATAGAAATGCGTAATCGGATCTTGAAAGGGTTAAGATGAAGGCCCTTGGTTAGGGTCTGATCCCAGGGTTAGGAGATATGTCAGGAATGCTGTAGGGGATTTGATATTTATTGAATATAGACACCATATGAGGAGGAGCACTTTATTGACTATACGTTTCGCAGATAAAGTGACCTGAAAAAGCTATCTGCGAAACGTCAATAAAGTGCTCATTCTCATATGGTGTTTATATTCATTCTGTCAACTTTTCAAAGATATTTCAACATTGAATTTTATTGACGTCAGCACATTTCAAATTACAGAAGCACCGCGTTGTTATCCCCGTGGAGGAGGTGAGGAGGCAACAACCTCGCCAGTCCCTGGTGATGTTCATCCACCCCGACTGTGATACCTTGGTGACTCCCTTAGATGGCTCCCGTACCTACCAGCCTATCACAGCCAAGCAACATATTCTTCACAAGTACAATCAAACCTATAAGTACTGAGAGACATATAATCAAGCAAACCTATAAGTACTGAGAAACATATAATCAAGCAAACCTATAAGTACTGAGAAACATATAATCAAGCAAACCTATAAGTACTGAGAAACATATAATCAAGCAAACATATAAGTACTGAGAAACATATAATCAAGCAAACCTATAAGTACTGAGAAACATATAATCAAGCAAACCTATAAGTACTGAGAAACATATAATCAAGCAAACCTATAAGTACTGAGAAACATATAATCAAGCAAACCTATAAGTACTGAGAAACATAATCAAGCAAACCTATATATAAGTACTGAGAAACATATAATCAAGCAAACCTATATATAAGTACTGAGAGAATATATAATCAAGCAAACCTATAAGTATTGAGAATCATATAATCAAGCAAACCTATAAGTACTGAGAAACATAATCAAGCAAACCTATAAGTCCTGAGAGAACATATAATCAATCAAGCCTATAAGTACTGAGAGAACATATAATCAAGCAAACCTATAAGTACTGAGATAACATACAATCTAACAATGCTACAAGTCCTGAGAGACATAATCTAACAAATCTATAAGTACGCAGTACCCGTTTTGTAACACAATTCCACCCCTACTCTGTACAACTTTCCAACTCAAGAGTGAAACGTTACTCCCAAACATTCTTCTATTCAACATCTGAGCTCTGGAACTCTCTCCCTGAATCCATCTTTCCCTCATCCTATTATTTAAATTGTTTCAAACTCCGTGTGTCCAGATATTTTGGCTCGAACGTTCTTTGATTTTGGCCCTGTCACTCTTTCAACTCTGGGGAAGGCACTCGTCACAGGCAGTTTTGCCTTTTGTCTCCCACATCCACATAGAAAAAAAGAAAAACAATATAATCAAACAAACCTATAAATACTGACAGACATAATTATAATATAACAAACCAATAAGTAACGAGAAAACATATAATGAAACACACCTATAAGTACTGATAGAACATATAATGAAACACACCTATAAGTACTGATAGAACATATAATGAAACACACCTATAACTACTGATAGAACATATAATGAAACACCTATAAGTACTGATAGAACATAATGAAACACCTATAAGTACTTATAGAACATAAAATGAAACACACCTATAAGTACTGATAGAACATATAATCAAACACACCTATAAGTACTGATAGAACATATAATGAAACACACCTATAAGTACTGATAGAACATATAATGAAACACACCTATAAGTACTTATAGAACATATAATGAAACACACCTATAAGTACTGATAGAACATATAATGAAACACACCTATAAGTACTTATAGAACATATAATGAAACACACCTATAAGTACTGATAGAACATATAATGAAACACACCTATAAGTACTGATAGAACATATAATGAAACACCTATAAGTACTGATAGAACATTTAATCAAACACACCTATAAGTACTGATAGAACATATAATCAAACACACCTATAAGTACTGATAGAACATATAATGAAACACACCTATAAGTACTGATAGAACATATAATGAAACACACCTATAAGTATTGATAGAACATATAATCAAACACACCTATAAGTACTGATAGAACATATAATCAAACACACCTATAAGTACTGATAGAACATATAATGAAACACACCTATAAGTACTGATAGAACATATAATGAAACACACCTATAAGTACTGATAGAACATATAATGAAACAAACCTATAAGTACTGATAGAACATATAATGAAACACACCAATAAGTACTGATAGAACATATAATGAAACACACCTATAAGTACTGATAGAACATATAATGAAACACACCTATAAGTACTGATATAACATATAATCAAACACACCTATAAGTACTGATAGAACATATAATGAAACACACCTATAAGTACTGATAGAACATAATTATAATCAAACACACCTATAAGTACTGATAGAACATACAATGAAACACACCTATAAGTACTGATAGAACATATAATGAAACACACCTATAAGTACTGATAGAACATACAATGAAACACACCTATAAGTACTTATAGAACATATAATCAAACACACCTATAAGTACTGAGAGAGCGTATAATGAAACACACCTATAAGAACTGATAGAACGTACATATAATCAAACACACCTATAAGTACTGATAGAACATATAATCAAACACACCTATAAGTACTGAAAAAACATATAATCAAACACACCTATAAGTACTGATAGAACATATAATAAAACACACCTATAAGTACTGAAAACACATATAATTAAACACACCTATAAGTACTGAGAGAGCATAAAATGAAACACACCTATGAGTACTTATAGAACATATAATGACACACACCTATAAGTACTGATAGAACATATACTCAAACAAACCTTTAAGTACTGAGAGAGCATATAATGAAACACACCTATAAGTACTTATAGAACATATAATGAAACACACCTATAAGTACTTATAGAACATATAATGAAACACACCTATAAGTACTTATAGAACATATAATGAAACACCTATAAGTACTTATAGAACATATAATGAAACACACCTATAAGTACTGATAAAACATATACTCAAACAAACCTTTAAGTACTGAGAGAGCATATAATGAAACACACCTATAAGTACTTATAGAACATATAATGAAACACACCTATAAGTACTTATAGAACATATAAGGAAACACACCTATAAGTACTTATAGAACATATAATGAAACACACCTATAAGTACTTATAGAACATATAATAAAACACACCTATAAGTACTGATAGAACATATACTCAAACAAACCTTTAAGTACTGAGAGAGCATATAATGAAACACACCTATAAGTACTTATATAACATATAATGAAACACACCTATAAGTACTTATAGAACATATAATGAAACACACCTATAAGTACTTATAGAACATATAATGAAACACACCTATAAGTACTTATAGAACATATAATGAAACACACCTATAAGTACTTATAGAACATATAATGAAACACACCTATAAGTACTGATAGAACATAATACTCAAACACATCTTTAAGTACTGAGAGAGCATATAATGAAACACACTTATAAGTACTTATAGAACATATAATGAAACACACCTATAAGTACTTATAGAACATATAATGAAACACCTATAAGTACTTATAGAACATATAATGAAACACACCTATAAGTACTTATAGAACATATAAAGAAACACACCTATAAGTACTTATAGAACATATAATGAATCACACCTATAAGTACTTATAGAACATATAATGAAACACACCTATAAGTACTTATAGAACATATAATGAAACACACCTATAAGTACTTATAGAACATATAATCAAACACACCTATAAGTACTGAGAGAGCGTATAATGAAACACACCTATAAGAACTGATAGAACGTACATATAATCAAACACACCTATAAGTACTGATAGAACATATAATCAAACACACCTATAAGTACTGAAAAAACATATAATCAAACACACCTATAAGTACTGATAGAACATAATTTATAATAAAACACACCAATAAGTACTGAAAACACATATAATTAAACACCTATAAGTACTGAGAGAGCATAAAATGAAACACACCTATAAGTACTTATAGAACATATAATGACACACACCTATAAGTACTGATAGAACATATACTCAAACAAACCTTTAAGTACTGAGAGAGCATATAATGAAACACACCTATAAGTACTTATAGAACATATAATGAAACACACCTATAAGTACTTATAGAACATATAATGAAACACACCTATAAGTACTTATAGAACATATAATGAAACACACCTATAAGTACTTATAGAACATATAATGAAACACACCTATAAGTACTGATAAAACATATACTCAAACAAACCTTTAAGTACTGAGAGAGCATATAATGAAACACACCTATAAGTACTTATAGAACATATAATGAAACACACCTATAAGTACTTATAGAACATATAAGGAAACACACCTATAAGTACTTATAGAACATATAATGAAACACACCTATAAGTACTTATAGAACATATAATAAAACACACCTATAAGTACTGATAGAACATATACTCAAACAAACCTTTAAGTACTGAGAGAGCATATAATGAAACACACCTATAAGTACTTATATAACATATAATGAAACACACCTATAAGTACTTATAGAACATATAATGAAACACACCTATAAGTACTTATAGAACATATAATGAAACACACCTATAAGTACTTATAGAACATATAATGAAACACACCTATAAGTACTTATAGAACATATAATGAAACACACCTATAAGTACTGATAGAACATAATACTCAAACACATCTTTAAGTACTGAGAGAGCATATAATGAAACACACTTATAAGTACTTATAGAACATATAATGAAACACACCTATAAGTACTTATAGAACATATAATGAAACACCTATAAGTACTTATAGAACATATAATGAAACACACCTATAAGTACTTATAGAACATATAATGAAACACACCTATAAGTACTTATAGAACATATAATGAATCACACCTATAAGTACTTATAGAACATATAATGAAACACACCTATAAGTACTGATAGAACATATACTCAAACACACCTATAAGTACTTATAGAACATATAATGAAACACACCTATAAGTACTTATAGAACATATAATGAAACACACCTATAAGTACTTATAGAACATATAATGAAACACACCTATAAGTACTTATAGAACATATAATGAAACACACCTATAAGTACTGATAGAACATATACTCAAACAAACCTTTAAGTACTGAGAAAACATATTATCAAAAGAACCTACAAGTATTGAGACAATATTTAATCATTGTTCAATAGCTATAGCACACCTACATGAATTGAGAGAATATTTCATAATTTCTCAGTAGATACAACCATACAAATACAAAGTCATTTCATCACTTCTTAACAAATACGACGAAACCTACAAATACTGAAAAAATATTTCATAATATATTAACAAACAAAATAAAGCAGAAGTGCCGTGTTGCTTGACATCAACAAGGCATATCCAACTCTGTGATTGGTTACCATTGTCACTAGTACTACCATCATTACTACTACTGTCACCATCATCACTACTATTATCTCCATCACTACTGTACTATATACTATCACCATCGTCACTACTACCATCACATACTAGTGTCACCAATCATCACTACTATTATTACCATCACTACTATATACAATTATCACCATCTATCTATCTATCTATCTATCTATCTATTGCCCGACGCCGTGATCCCCGAAGGGGTGGCCACGAACGAACCGCCCCCATGCACCTCTGTCCCCAGTCAGTCGACGCCCCTCCCCCTAACCAGCACCGCCTTCGTTCATGTAGTTCCTCACTCCATCCTTCCACCTCATATTCGGTCTACCTCTCCCCCTCTGTCCCTCCACCTCGCTCTCGTACACCCTCTTAGTCATTCTCTCGCTTTCCATACGTTCCATATGGCCGAACCATCTCAAGTTGTTCCTTTTCACACTTTCCAGCACATCTACCTCCACACCACACCTCCTTCTTACTTCCTCATTAGTCTGTCTATCCCTCCATGTAACTCCGCACGCACTCCTTAAGTAATTCATTTCCACTGCTCTCACTCTTGGTCTGAGTCTCTCAACCAACGTCCATGCTTCGCTTCCGTAAGTCAGTGTCGGGATTACCACACTGTCATGCAAGGACTTCTTCACTTCCATACTGACCACCCTATTTCTTGTTACTGCTTTTAGCGTTCCTACAACCCTCTTCCCCTGTTGTACCCTCTCCCGCACCTCTTCATCCATAGTCCCATCTTTACTCAACACACTGCCCAGATACTTAAAAGAGTTGACAATCTCCATAGCCTGACCGTTCAGCTTCACCTCACACTCTGTGACTTCACCCCTTTCGAAGACCATAACCTTGCTCTTCCCCGTATTTACCTTCAAATTCCGTTTTTCGCACACAGTTCCAAACTCATTTACCAGACCCTGCAACTCCCATTCATTATCACTCATCAGAACTGTATCATCCGCAAACAGCAGTATAGGTAGCTTCCACTCAATTCCCTCCCTTTTCAGCGATACACCAACATCCACTGCTCTTGATAGTATTTCTTTCATAACTCCATCCATATATACAGTAAACAACCACGGGGACATCACACACCCCTGTTTCAAACCAACATTCAGGTCAAAGAACTCGCTCTGCTCACTCTCCACACATACTGCCGCCTTTGCACCCTCATACATGCTCTTCACTGCTTTCAGCAACTTGCCCTCTACTCCGTATATTCTAAGTACTTTCCACAAACCTTCTCTATCCACTCTGTCATAGGCCTTCTCCAAGTCCATAAAGGCAACATACACCTTTTGTTTCTTCTCCAGATACTTCTCCACAACACAATTCAGGGTAAAAATCTGATCTACACATCCTCTTCCCTTCCTAAAACCTCCCTGCTCGTCGCCTATCCATTTCTCCGTTCTCACTCTCACTCTCTCAATCACTACCCTACTGTATACCTTCCCTACTACGCTTAGAAGACATATTCCTCGGTGGTTACCACACACTCCTCTTTCCCCTTTGCCCTTATATAGGGGGACTATTATGCCAGTCTTCCAGTCATCGGGTGCACTCCCCTTCTGCCATGCTAGTTTGCCCATCATCACTACTATTATCTCCATCACTACTGTACTATATACTATCACCATCGTCAATACTACCATCATATACTAGTGTCACCAATCATCACTACTATTATTACCATCACTACTATATACAATTATCACCATCATCACTACTATAATACTATCATCATCATAACTTCTAGGGTCACCATCATCACTATTACTATCACTATCATCACTACTACTATCACCATCGTCAATACTACCATCACATACTAGTGTCACCAATCATTTTATTTTTTTATTTTTTTTAATAAACCACTCAGCTTGTGCATCCCCTCTTTGGACCCTAAACCAGGTCAGAACAGTCATCAAAGCGTCCGACTTGGTAGTCATTCAGCTACTTACTATTCCGGGGTCAGCACTCAGACTCATCATCGTGGATTACTACTACTACATTGATTTTTATTTTAATATTGTCCATACATTTTATTTTACAAGCATCAGATATTACTATTCAACACCATGCAACTTCAATCCAGTTTCCTTCCAATGCGACCCTCTGCCACTGCTGCCTCGTAGTCCACTCCTGCCACCGTCGCTGGTTGTGGTGCAGACAGTCTTGTTCCCCGCAGGCATAGTAGTGCTGATCTGAGCAACGAGAAAGATAGACGGCACCTCATCCAGGCTACAACGTGGCTCCTGGGCTGTTTCTTCTTCTCTGCGATGATCTTTGCAAGCCTTGAATAGAAGCACTCTGGGCCCTAGGTCCTATCCCTCCATATGTGGTGAAGACTAGTGGGGTAAAGCTGCCATGTTCGATATTTAAGATCCTTTCCCCATATGCCCTGACCTTCTCTTGTTCATTCCTCTTGTGTGCAGCCTCCAGAGACAGCCCGCTGTAGCTTTGGGCCATTGGGTCAAATATTCTTACGTCAAAGAACGCTCGATGTGCTCTTGTCCAAAAACTTCTTGCACTAACGTCCACTCGTGCTTCGTTGGATGTGTTGGCCGTCCTGTGCTGCAAGATCTCTCCCTCCAAGGGAATGAGTGATGGTTCGCGCACCACATCTCGACACACCTCCCTGAGCATGTTCGCCGTTACATCTCTTACTTCATCGTGCCTGATGCTGATGAATCCTCCCTTCTTACATATCATGTTGTGGTCTGCATCGTTGTTGATTCCACAAACGCATCGATCGGGCAGTCCTTCAATCGGCCAATCATACCTGAGTGCAATAGCATCATTAAATTCTTGTTTGTTTAGATTGAAGCCTTTTGCCTTGATTGGTAGTGTTGTCAGCCAATTTGAAGCACCCGTTTCTTGTGCTATTTGTACTTTTCTTGTTAGTCTCGGGGAAAGTTGTCGCATCAATTGTGCCAGGTCATTTTTCTGTGAGTTTTGCCTCTCTGACGTGATGGTCTTTCTGATGTTGTAGATGTCCGCCTGGTCCACTTCGCCGTCAGGATCTTGCGCTATGATGCGTTCAGAGAGAGATTTTATTATCTTTACTGAGTTCTGGTGTTCCGTTGTCGCCCTCCTCACCGGATTGATGATTCCAAGCCCTCCTAACCTAGGAGGAAGTGCGAGCAACTCCCTCTCTGTAGCATATGGGGTGTGGGACTTCATCCAAGCTGGGATGAGTTTGTCTCTAATGGCATCTTCTAGCGGTTCAAGTTGTGGACCCACGTTTGGAATGGTACGCATCAAGTAGGTCCAGCGGTGTTTGACCCCATATGTGAATGCCGAATATGCAGCCTGTGGTTCCGTCTTTGCAATTTTGGCTAGTATTTCTATTTCGTTTACCCACTCTCTGACCTTCTCTTCCATGTATTGCTTCTTGAACTCTTCTGTGCCAATCACTGCCCCTAGATGACGCTGTCCGTCCTTTGTTACGACCACTTCACTACCGTTGAAAGCTTCTAAAGCATTTTCGTAATGTTCTGGTTTTACTATCAGTATAGACTTACTAGCATTTGGAAAGTATCCTATTTCTGGTCCCACTTGTGATACTTGCTCCCACCAGCTCTTGAGATCGTTGACTTTCCCTGCTCCAGTGAGATCATCTGCATAGGCTGCCTGCTTAACATGTGTTGTCTCATGTCTTGTTAATGATAGCAACACCGAGAGACCTAATGCATACATCGCCATTGCTACTGGGTCCCCTTGTGTGGTTCCTTCCATTGATTTCAGTGCCGTTCCACGTCGTGAGTTTTGGTTGTTTACTATGAAGAGGTCCGCAGGCTGTTTATAGGTATTCTCTACATAGGTGGCTAAGCTGGGGCATTTTACCTTGATCATCACTACTATTATTACCATCACCACTATATACAATTATCACCATCATCACTACTATATACTATCATCATCATAACTTCTAGGGTCACCATCATCACTATTACTATCACTACTACTATCACCATCATTACTATCGTCATCACCACTACTATCATCATCATTACTAGTACAATCACCACCACTACTACTACATATTTTTAAAACTTAAATGTGCATAAGTAAATCATTAAAACGCATTTGTAACATAGCTCCGTATGCCAGTAATCACATACCGGTAGCTCGTTGTAACCAGTCATTACTGGATCATCACATATAGCTTTGGTTCAAGCTAGGTACTGTAAGGGATTATTGAAGTCTCATAGCCCATTTTTAGGCATAGTATTCCATATTTCAGCAAGGTTACTTAATGCAACATGTATTTGAGCATCATAGACAAGAGTATAAAGTTGAATTGATGTGAAGGTATTGAGGGATAAACCTTTACAAGGAACTGTTAAGCGAATATATACAGTATACTGTATACGTTATATGTTCTCCCATCCAAGATAACCTGGGTACAAGAGCACGAAGACAGACGGGGTCCATGGATTTATTACGGCTATTGCCTCAAATGATACTGATTAACTTTAATGTCTTCTTTATAATAATATTCATGTTATATTATTTCAGGTTGTTTGCATGATATATATCTAATTCTGTTTAACTGTATTTTACTGACTTACTCATTTATAGTTTCAACAATTTTAACTCTTCTAATGTTACTCATTTTTATTAATTTTATTAGACAGTGTAATAGATCATACCCGGTGCCAATTGTAACAGTAATCCTGTCCAGATCGCCAATTGTAATAGATCATAAGACTAATAGGTTACTGTAACACTTGCCCATTATCTAGGAAATAAACCTATAATTGATAGTGTCGTTACTTTAGATCAAAAATAGACAAATATCCCTTGTGAAATTATGGCAACAAAAGTCCCAGAACATGCTATACATTTATATCTATACTCGATGCAGTAATATATTTGAAAAGAAAATTGCAGTTCCCAGCTTGCGGGATAATAGAGTACACGGATTTATTGTAATGATAGGTATATATTGATAATAATTATATTCTTAAAGTTAGTAAGAATTAAAGAAACAAACATTCCTACTAAAATGGTTTTATTGAATAGCGACACTGAAATTGCATTTATCAGAGACAATTTCATTCACACACTCAGTCACTCAATCTAACCCACTTATCTAATCCACTTACCTAAATACAATTACCCAGTATTATAACTACCCCTAAGATTACCCCAAATCATTATACTGATTACTGCTTGTCACACGAAATCTCACATCAACCAACCCTTTAGTCTACTGTGTTACTGAAATCGTCTAGCCCAGCAAATGACCGCATGATCGAATAGGCACGAGATTTTCCCACACTCACAGTACCCGTCAATCACACTCATCACTCTCTCTCTCACCTCCTCACCTCGGTTACGTGACTCGCTAGACTAATGAGAGTTGCCTAATTAAAGGGTCTCAAAACGGGCAGTACGACAAGTCCTAGGGAGTCAAGCCGACCATCCTCTAACAGTAACCTCACCCTCTGTGGGGTTGAGAGCTACGGCGTCACTCACCGACACACCACACACGTGACTCGCTAGACTAATGAGAGTTGCCTAATTAAAGGGGTCTCAAAACGGGCAGTACGACAAGTCCTTCAAGCCGACAATCCTCTAACAGTAACCTCACCCTCTGTGGGGTTGAGAGCTACGGCGTCACTCACCGACACACCACACACGTGACTCGCTAGACTAATGAGAGTTGCCTAATTAAAGGGTCTCAAAACGGGCAGTACGACAAGTCCTAGGGAGTCAAGCCGACCATCCTCTAGCGGTAACCATCACCCTCTGTGGGGTTAAGATGCTACGGCGTCACTCACACATCCGCACACATCCACACACACGTGACTCGCTAGACTAATGAGTTGTCTAATTAAAGAGTCTCAAAAAGGGCAGTACGACAAGCCCTTCAAGCCGACTATCCTCTAGCGGTAACCTCACCCTCTGTGGGGTTAAGCATTACGGCGTCACTCACCACACCCGCACACATCCACACACACCCCAGGCCACGTGCATAGCTAAATCAGTGGGATATCGCCGCAGGAGAACAATGTCGCCCTGGGCATCCCTAGCCTTTAGCAAGCCCTCTGTGGGGTCATGCTTACACCTGCCATTCTCGGCCATAGCATTAAGCTAATTCGGTCGGCGTCACAACCTTGGCCATGTGTACGGTCTGGCACAGTCCTGGTGACTGGCCAACGCACACAAGCACACCACCACACATCACTCTCACCACCACACATCACTCTGGATATCTCAATCAACGTTGACACTTGTCTAACTGAATTGGACTCACCTGATTATGGTTGAATTAGGGCACGAGGTGCCCTCGTAGCCCTGCCGACCCATTCATCGCGGGCACAACAAAATTGGACTATCTCGTTGGGGTCGGGCAGGAGCAGAATAAGCCTGTCCTGGGCATTCCTGCCCCCTTTATAACCTCGGTTTTCCCCTCCCCCATCACATTTTGAATTTGGTGCCAATGAAAAGACTGGACGCTCCCTATGACCACGCCTACAACATGAACGCACACACACATGTACGCGTAACGGCGGCCTACCCACGCTCACAAGCAAGAACGCACACACGCACACATGTGCGCGAGGCTCCTAGCGGTACACAGGCCTATGCCTGTGCCTCCACCCCTCTTCTCTACAGCTGTTCCTGCCTCCCCAATTTTTCCCGCGCTTGAGAAATATACCTAACCCTATAGTATATAATCACAGTCACGATCTGACCCGTGACATTCCCCCCTACTAACATTGATTTTGCTCTGCTAAAATCACTCAGGTGTCATTCAGGGTGTCTTCCATACTGTGGTGTGAGTCTAACCTGTCGCTGGTGCATTAAATGATCGCCCTTGAGTAGAAAAACCCCTCTGCATTTACGTTAAAATTTCTACTGAAAGGGGAAAACTCCTGAGGTCTCATTCACGGCCAGCGACATAAACCTGGTGGTTAACCCACTTATTTTTACAGTGAAAACTAGTGGCTTTGCCCACTCATTTACAATGAACACACAATTAAGCTCAGCTAATGTCATGTAAAAAGAGATGTTGTAAGACACGGTTTAAATGAGGTATGTGAAGAAACAGTGTAAAAAAAAAATTCGGCTCAACTCTATGGACCGCTGGGTATAAACATTTGTTTTGACTTGATGAGGGATCCTTGGGCGTAGTTTCTTGAGGGCCAGGATTCCTGCCGTGGGTTCTCCAATCTCCCGACGAACGCCTGGCTGACTCAGTACCTGTATAAAATTTGGAAGCGGCAGAATAAAAGCGAACAAACAACCTTTCATCCCCTCCCCTCCCTTATTACATATCACGCTACTTATTGTTGACTCCCTTTATCATCAGTCTCCCCACTATTTAACCCGACTTACGCCCCAGACCTCATTCAACGATGGCCTTCCCGAGTTTTCACCTGATGCTGGCTAGCAATTGCTATTCATCACAGCACCCAGACTCTCTGCGAGCCTACGCCGCGCCCCTGGCGACATCTGGCACCACCACACACATCCCACACTTTTCCCAAGTTTATGCAGCATCGAGCCTCCTCTGACGCTCTCTCTCTGTCTCCTCTAACTTTTCCTATGGTCTTCCCTTTCTATCCCAACCCTAGCTGCTACGCAACCCCTCACTTATTTAGTATTCGTCCTATCCAATGCTCGTCCCTCCCTCTCCCTCTTGTCCTTGACAAGGAACAACAGATTTTTAAGAGAGGAATAGAACAATAAACAAAAAAAAAACAAAAAAATCCTGCCCGACACACAACTGACCCATATAACTGAAACTGTCTAGATTTATGATCCCGGAATAAGAGAAACAACAACGACTCGGCCGGATTACAAACACTTCCCTCTATCCTTAAACGATCGATCAAAGCACTTGCGTATGACGAACGAAATTAAAGGAAACAATTCACATGGCATAAAATCACAGCGACAATCACAAACAAAAATCAACAGAGATCAATTATAGACAAGCTAAAAAAATATTCTGGGACACAATTACTTCTCAAAGCGAATCGTAGAACTAAATATTATGAAACAATGTGGGGCGCGCGAGCGATGGGAAAAGGAATTCACTTGTTTACACAAGGAGGTTCACCGACGCTCCCAGGATGTGACTTGACCACGAGGGGAAAGAAAAAAGAAAAGAAAATCTCCCGCGTGGAGCTACTTTTGTATGAACACAATTATACAACAAATCCTTCATTATCCCGTACATCCAGAAACTGGTCCTGTCACGGTCGCCACTTGTAATAGATCATACCCGGTGCCAATTGTAACAGTAATCCTGTCCAGATCGCCAATTGTAATAGATCATAAGACTAATAGGTTACTGTAACACTTGCCCATTATCTAGGAAATAAACCTATAATTGATAGTGTCGTTACTTTAGATCAAAAAATAGACAAATATTCCTTGTGAAATTATGGCAACAAAAGTCCCAGAACATGCTATACATTTATATCTATACTCGATGCAGTAATATATTTGAAAAGAAAATTGCAGTTCCCAGCTTGCGGGATAATAGAGTACACAGATTTATTGTAATGATAGGTATATATTGATAATAATTATATTCTTAAAGTTAGTAAGAATTAAAGAAACAAACATTCCTACTAAAATGGTTTTATTGAATAGCGACACTGAAATTGCATTTATCAGAGACAATTTCATTCACACACTCAGTCACTCAATCTAACCCACTTATCTAATCCACTTACCTAAATACAATTACCCAGTATTATAACTACCCCTAAGATTACCCCAAATCATTATACTGATTACTGCTTGTCACACGAAATCTCACATCAACCAACCCTTTAGTCTACTGTGTTACTGAAATCGTCTAGCCCAGCAAATGACCGCATGATCGAATAGGCACGAGATTTTCCCACACTCACAGTACCCGTCAATCACACTCATCACTCTCTCTCTCACCTCCTCACCTCGGTTACGTGACTCGCTAGACTAATAAGAGTTGCCTAATTAAAGGGTCTCAAAACGGGCAGTACGACAAGTCCTAGGGAGTCAAGCCGACCATCCTCTAACAGTAACCTCACCCTCTGTGGGGTTGAGAGCTACGGCGTCACTCACCGACACACCACACACGTGACTCGCTAGACTAATGAGAGTTGCCTAATTAAAGGGGTCTCAAAACGGGCAGTACGACAAGTCCTTCAAGCCGACAATCCTCTAACAGTAACCTCACCCTCTGTGGGGTTGAGAGCTACGGCGTCACTCACCGACACACCACACACGTGACTCGCTAGACTAATGAGAGTTGCCTAATTAAAGGGTCTCAAAACGGGCAGTACGACAAGTCCTAGGGAGTCAAGCCGACCATCCTCTAGCGGTAACCATCACCCTCTGTGGGGTTAAGATGCTACGGCGTCACTCACACATCCGCACACATCCACACACACGTGACTCGCTAGACTAATGAGTTGTCTAATTAAAGAGTCTCAAAAAGGGCAGTACGACAAGCCCTTCAAGCCGACTATCCTCTAGCGGTAACCTCACCCTCTGTGGGGTTAAGCATTACGGCGTCACTCACCACACCCGCACACATCCACACACACCCCAGGCCACGTGCATAGCTAAATCAGTGGGATATCGCCGCAGGAGAACAATGTCGCCCTGGGCATCCCTAGCCTTTAGCAAGCCCTCTGTGGGGTCATGCTTACACCTGCCATTCTCGGCCATAGCATTAAGCTAATTCGGTCGGCGTCACAACCTTGGCCATGTGTACGGTCTGGCACAGTCCTGGTGACTGGCCAACGCACACAAGCACACCACCACACATCACTCTCACCACCACACATCACTCTGGATATCTCAATCAACGTTGACACTTGTCTAACTGAATTGGACTCACCTGATTATGGTTGAATTAGGGCACGAGGTGCCCTCGCAGCCCTGCCGACCCATTCATCGCGGGCACAACAAAATTGGACTATCTCGTTGGGGTCGGGCAGGAGCAGAATAAGGCCTGTCCTGGGCATTCCTGCCCCCTTTATAACCTCGGTTTTCCCCTCCCCCATCACATTTTGAATTTGGTGCCAATGAAAAGACTGGACGCTCCCTATGACCACGCCTACAACATGAACGCACACACACATGTACGCGTAACGGCGGCCCTACCCACGCTCACAAGCAAGAACGCACACACGCACACATGTGCGCGAGGCTCCTAGCGGTACACAGGCCTATGCCTGTGCCTCCACCCCTCTTCTCTACAGCTGTTCCTGCCTCCCCAATTTTTCCCGCGCTTGAGAAATATACCTAACCCTATAGTATATAATCACAGTCACGATCTGACCCGTGACAGACAGCATGTGTTACTATGTTATATATTTTACTTTATAAATTGTAGAGTACATTATTTATTTTTAATATTCCACTCTGAATCATTGTCACTAATAATAATAGTATTTTGTTAAATTTTAAATTAATCCCTCATCATATTCAATATTTTAGATTGTAATTTATTTTCTATTTTTATTGTATGCATATGTTAACATTGGGCTTCATATGGTACTTTTGTCCTATTTTTTTTATGTTTTAGTAGTTATTATTTTACCTTTTTACACCTAAGGAATAAGAAGATCAACAGTCGCTATTATAGGTTTGACTCCTGTAAGGAGATAAAGAAAACCTAATATTTAGTAGTGGCCCCGTAATCATTGATGATTATGCCTCGAGTTGCCCTCTGACCCTTGACCAGTGCGGACGTCCCAGTGACCGCTAGTGTACCGGTTTATCCTTAGTGAGGTCCTAGTGAACTTTCTTAGTGATGGCTGTTGTTGATGAGTCTGCTGTCTCCTCCCATACTCTCCAGCTTTGTCTTGCTTTGCAAGAAAGACTGGAGAGTGTGGAGCAGGGGATTCAGTGTCTCAAAGATGAAAATTTGGCCTTGAGACTAGCTATGGCGGAGAAGAAGTGTGAGGCTACCGGAAGTGTTCCCAGGGATCGTGAAGGCCCCTTGGAAAGTGGTGTCAACTAGTGCAACGGCCTGCAAGCTGAAAAGGCAGCCAGTCAAGACCCACAACAACTTCAGCACCTTGGCTGATGAGAGTGATGGCGATGAAGTGGCGATCATCGAGGCAGTGAGAGGGTAGGGGAGGGGGGGGGGGGGGGGAGTCTGCTGCTGTTGCTGCAACAACTGCTGCTACACGCCGACAAAAGGAAAAAGCTAAGTCTGTTTTCATTGTCGGTGATTCATTGGTTAGATACCTTGGCAGGGCAACAAACACTCAGGTTGGTAAAGTTGTCTGCGTGCCTGGTGCCGGAGTCGGGAGGGTGGCTGAGAAGATAGATGCTGTCCTGGAAGTGAGTGGGGAGGACCCCATCATCTTCCTCAATGCAGGGAGCAACGACATATGGAGATGCAGGACTGAGGAGTTGCTCTCCAAGTATCAGGAAATGTTGGAGAGGATTAAGAAAAAGGTGGAGTTCCTGTGGTAAACAGTATCCTGCCTAGAAGAGGGGTAAGGAAGGAATGGTCCTCCAGGACTATTGGTGTAAATAGCCGGCTGGAGAAGTATTGCAAGGCAAATACTATTCCATTCCTGGATAACTGGTCCCTCTTTATGGTAAGGATGAACTGTATGCCCAGGATGGAGTACATCTCTCTCGACTAGGAGTTTCGACCTTGGCCAGCTCACTCGACAAGATTGTTGCGGGGTTTCGTTAAAAAAACCTGGGTGTGTAAGTAAAATACTGTCTCCATATGGCGCAGGTACTTCATGTGACAAACCAGTGAGTAAAATAGAAATAATCAGTCAAGATAGTGCGGATATAGTGATGTGTAATAGTAGTATCGATAACACTACACATGTAACTGATAGTAAAGATGAGAATACTGATAGAGTAGAATTTCCGTCTAGAGCGAGTAGTTCAACAGGAAATAATAAGTTAGCTAAACACAATAGAAAATTAGTTGCAAATAAAAGTAATAGGTTGAGGGTATATTATACAAATTGTAGGAGTTTATGTAACAAAATGAACGAACTTAGAGCACTCGTTAGCACAGAAAATATAGACATAATAGCGCTAACTGAAACGTGGATTAATACAGAATCTAGGCATTTTTTAGCAGAATTTGATATTCAAGGATATAGTTTGTTTAAATATGACCGAACAAGTAGGAAGGGCGGGGGTATAGCAGTGTTTGTCAGGAGTACATTAAACAGCTGTATTAAATCAGGTATTAGACTAAAATAATGATAATGAAAGTGTTTGGGTAGAGGTTAACGAAGGTAGTGACACCATAGTTATTGGAGTTATATATAGACCGCCTAATATGAGTAGAAATGGCGGAACATCGTTATGGGAGGAAATTAAAATAGCATCAAGGTTTAGCAATG
>JBAKBP010023426.1:0-36949 GCA_037953745.1 Lithodes maja
GGTTTAGAGCCTCTATAACTGGGTTATCTTAATACATGAGACGTAGACATATAATAGAGCTAAAATCAGCCTAATAACTAGGCTAGTTAACATTGAATTGACCAAAATAAGATTATCTCTAAAAATATTTTCTGAGATTGGACACTAAAGTGAATTATTGGTCTTGTATAGGGGAGACATGAAGCGAGGTTTAGAGCCTCTATAACTGGGTTATCTTAATACATGAGACGTAGACATATAATAGAGCTAAAATCAGCCTAATAACTAGGCTAGTTAACATTGAATTGACCAAAATAAGATTCTCTCTAAAAATATTTTCTGAGATTGGACACTTAAGTGAATTATTGGTCTTGTATAGGGGAGACATGAAGCGAGGTTTAGAGCCTCTATAACTGGGTTATCTTAATACACGAGACGTAGACATATAATAGAGCTAAAATCAGCCTAATAACTAGGCTAGTTAACATTGAATTGACCAAAATAAGATTCTCTCTAAAAATATTTTCTGAGATTGGACACTAAAGTGAATTAATGGTCTTGTATAGGGGAGACACGAAACTCCATTTAGAGCCCCTATAACTGGGTTATCTTAATACACGAGACGTAGACAAATAATAGAGCTAAAATCAGCCTAATAACAAGGCTAGTTAACATTGAATTGACCAAAATAAGATTCTCTCTAAAACTATTTTCTGAGATTGGACACTAAAGTGAATTAATGGTCTTGTATAGGGGAGACACGAAACGCGATTTAGAGCCCCTATAACTGGGCTATCTTAATACGTGAGACGTAGACATATAATAGAGCTAAAATCACCCTAAAAACTAGGCTAGTTAACATTGAATTGACCAAAATAAGATTCTCTCTAAAAATATTTTCTGAGATTGGACACTAAAGTGAATTAATGGTCTTGTGTAGGGGAGACACGAAACCCCCTTTAGAGCCCCTATAACTGGGCTATCTTAATACGTGAGACGTAGACATATAATAGAGCTAAAATCACCCTAAAAACTAGGCTAGTTAACATTGAATTGACCAAAATAAGATTCTCTCTAAAAATATTTTCTGAGATTGGACACTAAAGTGAATTAATGGTCTAGTGTAGGGGAGACACGAAACCCCATTTAGAGCCCCTATAACTGGGCTATCTTAATACATGAGACGTAGACATATAATAGAGCTAAAATCACCCTAAAAACTAGGCTAGTTAACATTGAATTGACCAAAATAAGATTTTCTCTAAAAATATTTTCTGAGATTGGACACTAAAGTGAATTAATGGTCTTGTGTAGGGGAGACATGAAGCGAGGTTTAGAGCCTCTATAACTGGGTTATCTTAATGCATGAGACGTAGACAAATAATAGAGCTAAAATCAGCCTAAAAACTAGGCTAGTTAACATTGAATTGACAAAATAAGATTTTCTCTAAAAATATTTTCTGAGATTGGACACTAAAGTGAATTAATGGTCTTGTATAGGGGAGACACGAAACCCCATTTAGAGCCCCTATAACTGGGCTATCTTAATACATGAGACGTAGACATATAATAGAGCTAAAATTAGCCTAATAACAAGGCTAGTTAACATTGAATTGACCAAAATAAGATTCTCTCTAAAAATATTTTCTGAGATTGGACACTAAAGTGAATTAATGGTCTTGTATAGGGAGACACGAAACGCAATTTAGAGCCCCTATAACTGGGCTATCTTAATACATGAGACGTAGACATATAATAGAGCTAAAATCAGCCTAATAGCTAGACTAGTTAACATTGAATTGACCAAAATAAGATTATCTCTAAAAATATTTTCTGAGATTGGACACTAAAGTGAATTAATGGTCTTTTATAGGGAGACACGAAACGCAATTTAGAGCCCCTATAACTGGGCTATCTTAATACATGAGACGTAGACATATAATAGAGCTAAAATCAGCCTAATAACTAGGCTAGTTAACATTGAATTGACCAAAATAAGATTATCTCTAAAAATATTTTCTGAGATTGGACACTAAAGTGAATTAATGGTCTTGTATAGGGGAGACACGAATTTAGAGCCCCTATAACTGGGCTATCTTAATACATGAGACGTAGACATATAATAGAGCTAAAATTAGCCTAATAACAAGGCTAGTTAACATTGAATTGACCAAAATAAGATAATCTCTAAAAATATGTTCTGAGATTGGACACTAAAGTGAATTAATGGTCTTGTATAGGGGAGACACGAATTTAGAGCCCCTATAACTGGGCTATCTTAATACATGAGACGTAGACATATAATAGAGCTAAAATTAGCCTAATAACAAGGCTAGTTAACATTGAATTGACCAAAATAAGATTATCTCTAAAAATATTTTCTGAGATTGGACACTAAAGTGAATTAATGGTCTTGTATAGGGGAGACATGAATTTAGAGCCCCTATAACTGGGCTATCTTAATACATGAGACGTAGACATATAATAGAGCTAAAATCAGCCTAATAACAAGGCTAGTTAACATTGAATTGACCAAAATAAGATTCTCTCTAAAACTATTTTCTGAGATTGGACACTAAAGTGAATTAATGGTCTTGTATAGTGGAGACACGAAACGCGATTTAGAGCCCCTATAACTGGGCTATCTTAATACATGAGACGTAGACATATAATAGAACTAAAATCACCCTAAAAACTAGGCTAGTTAACATTGAATTGACCAAAATAAGATTCTCTCTAAAAATATTTTCTGAGATTGGACACTAAAGTGAATTAATGGTCTTGTATAGGGGAGATAAGAAACGCGATTTAGAGCCGCTATAACAGGGTTATCTTAATACACGAGACGTAGACATATAATAGAGCTAAAATCACCCTAATAACTAGGCTAGTTAACATTGAATTGACAAAATAATATTTTCTCTAAAAATATTTTCTGAGATTGGACACTAAAGTGAATTAATGGTCTTGTATAGGGGAGACACGAAACGCGATTTAGAGCCCCTATAACTGGGCTATCTTAATACATGAGACGTAGACATATAATAAAACTAAAATCACCCTAAAAACTAGGCTAGTTAACATTGAATTGACCAACATAAGATTATCTCTAAAAATATTTTCTGAGATTGGACACTAAAGTGAATTAATGGTCTTGTATAGGGGAGATAAGAAACGCGATTTAGAGCCGCTATAACTGGGTTATCTTAATACACGAGACGTAGACATATAATAGAGCTAAAATCACCCTAATAACTAGGCTAGTTAACATTGAATTGACAAAATAATATTTTCTCAAAAACTATTTTCTGAGATTGGACACTAAAGTGAATTAATGGTCTTGTGTAGGGGAGACATAAAACGGGATTTAGAGCCTTTATAACTGGGCTATCTTAATACACGAGACGTAGACATATAATAGAGCTAAAATCACCCTAAAAACTAGGCTAATTAACATTGAATTGACAAAATAATATTTTCTCAAAAACTATTTTCTGAGATTGGACACTAAAGTGAATTGGTCTTGTATGGTGGAGACATAAAACGGGATTTAAAGCCTTTATAACTGGGCTATCTACACGAGAGGTAGACATATAATAGAGCTAAAATCACCCTAAAAACTAGGCTAATTAACATTGAATTGACAAAATAATATTTTCTCAAAAACTATTTTCTGAGATTGGACACTAAAGTGAATTGGTCTTGTATGGTGGAGACATAAAAACGGGATTTAGAGCCTCTATAACTGGGCTATCTTAATACACGAGAGGTAGACATATAATAGAGCTAAAATCACCCTAAAAACTAGGCTAATTAACATTGAATTGACAAAATAATATTTTCTCAAAAACTATTTTCTGAGATTGGACACTAAAGTGAATTGGTCTTGTATGGTGGAGACATAACAACGGGATTTAGAGCCTCTATAACTGGGCTATCTTAATACACGAGAGGTAGACATATAATAGAGCTAAAATCACCCTAAAAACTAGGCTAATTAACATTGAATTGACAAAATAATATTTTCTCAAAAACTATTTTCTGAGATTGGACACTAAAGTGAATTGGTCTTGTATGGTGGAGACATAAAAACGGGATTTAGAGCCTCTATAACTGGGCTATCTTAATACACGAGAGGTAGACATATAATAGAGCTAAAATCACCCTAAAAACTAGGCTAATTAACATTGAATTGACAAAATAATATAAACGGGATTTAGAGCCTCTATAACTGGGCTATCTACACGAGAGGTAGACATATAATAGAGCTAAAATCACCCTAAAAACTAGGCTAATTAACATTGAATTGACAAAATAATATTTTCTCAAAAACTATTTTCTGAGATTGGTCACTAAAGTGAATTGGTCTTGTATGGTGGAGACATAAAACACGATTTAGAGCCCCTATAACTGGGCTATCTTAATACATGAGAGGTAGACATATAATAGAGCTAAAATCACCCTAAAAACTAAGATAATTAACATTGAATTGACAAAATAATATTTTCTCAAAAACTATTTTCTGAGATTGGACACTAAAGTGAATTGGTCTTGTATGGTGGAGACATAAAACACGATTTAGAGCCCCTATAACTGGGCTATCTTAATACATGAGAGGTAGACATATAATAGAGCTAAAATCACCCTAAAAACTAAGATAATTAACATTGAATTGACAAAATAATATTTTCTCAAAAACTATTTTCTGAGATTGGACACTAAAGTGAATTGGTCTTGTATGGTGGAGACATAAAACGCGATTTAGAGCCTTTATAACTGGGCTATCTACACGAGAGGTAGACATATAATAGAGCTAAAATCACCCTAAAAACTAGGCTAATTAACATTGAATTGACAAAATAATATTTTCTCAAAAACTATTTTCTGAGATTGGACACTAAAGTGAATTGGTCTTGTATGGTGGAGACATAAAACGCGATTTAGAGCCTTTATAACTGGGCTATCTACACGAGAGGTAGACATATAATAGAGCTAAAATCACCCTAAAAACTAGGCTAATTAACATTGAATTGACAAAATAATATTTTCTCAAAAACTATTTTCTGAGATTGGACACTAAAGTGAATTGGTCTTGTATGGTGGAGACATAAAACGCGATTTAGAGCCTTTATAACTGGGCTATCTACACGAGAGGTAGACATATAATAGAGCTAAAATCACCCTAAAAACTAGGCTAATTAACATTGAATTGACAAAATAATATTTTCTCAAAAACTATTTTCTGAGATTGGACACTAAAGTGAATTGGTCTTGTATGGTGGAGACATAAAACGCGATTTAGAGCCTTTATAACTGGGCTATCTACACGAGAGGTAGACATATAATAGAGCTAAAATCACCCTAAAAACTAGGCTAATTAACATTGAATTGACAAAATAATATAAACGGGATTTAGAGCCTCTATAACTGGGCTATCTTAATACACGAGAGGTAGACATATAATAGAGCTAAAATCACCCTAAAAACTAGGCTAATTAACATTGAATTGACAAAATAATATTTTCTCAAAAACTATTTTCTGAGATTGGACACTAAAGTGATTTGGTCTTGTATGGTGGAGACACAAAACGGGATTTAGAGCCTCTATAACTGGGCTATCTTAATACACGAGAGGTAGACATATAATAGAGCTAAAATCACCCTAAAAACTAGGCTAATTAACATTGAATTGACAAAATAATAATTTCTCAAAAACTATTTTCTGAGATTGGACACTAAAGTGATTTCGTCTTGTATGGTGGAGACACAAAACGGGATTTAGAGCCTCTATAACTGGGCTATCTTAATACACGAGAGGTAGACATATAATAGAGCTAAAATCACCCTAAAAACTAAGATAATTAACATTGAATTGACAAAATAATAATTTCTCAAAAACTATTTTCTGAGATTGGACACTAAAGTGATTTGGTCTTGTATGGTGGAGACACAAAACGGGATTTAGAGCCTCTATAACTGGGCTATCTTAATACACGAGAGGTAGACATATAATAGAGCTAAAATCACCCTAAAAACTAGGCTAATTAACATTGAATTGACAAAATAATAATTTCTCAAAAACTATTTTCTGAGATTGGACACTAAAGTGATTTGGTCTTGTATGGTGGAGACATGTCGTGCCTAAATAGACAAATTGCCGAATTGTCCATATAGTCAGGTGTCTTTTAACAATTTGGCCAAATTGGCAGAGGGTTTACCCAGATAGCCAAATAGTCAAAATATCTGACAATATGAGTAACTCGGCAAGTGCTTTTTTTATAAAATAGGCAATTTCATTACATAATTTATATATCTTTTTGTCATTTTAGATGGGTCGGCGTAGGGGCTCAGTCAAACCATGTTTCCGACACATTTTAATACTAATGTTTTAAATAATGGACGACTAATGAAGGTGATAATAAATTCCACCATCACTCCCATGATTATACTTTTGTGTTTAAGCAAAGGCTTAAAAGTATACCTAAATGTCATAATAGACCTTATAAATATAGCTTTATTGTTTGAGAAAAAATGACTACCACTAAAAACTCTGTCAGAACAATGTATGTAGACAGGTAGAGAGAGCTAGTGTGTTTCAGAGTAAATATAAAGGAACCAACAGGATAGAAACAGAGGAAGATAATACCTTTTATGTCAGGGAGCAGTTGAATTCTGAGCGCACACCCATTGGATGAGGCGAGTCCGTCAGGCTATATTAACGTGTCTTTTATGTATAGCTTTTATTTATAATTTTGTAGTTATGTAGATGGTGTGCACGTTTTTTTCAGTATCCTTAGCCCAGAGTCGACACTCAATGGCCAGCGGCACCACCTTACTTAGGCCTGAGATGTGCATACCCATAACTGGCTGTATGTAAGAGTGGCTCTTTTTGTAGGGGAAGAAGTACGATGGAAAACCTTGCCAGGGCAGCAAGGTTATTTCGCCATAAAATCTGTACTTATCTGCGGCTTCACAGGACATCCAAAGGAACTTAGGCATCACATTCTTCTTTCGACGATAAAACCTCAAAATGTAGTCCCTGAGACTCTTTGGCATGTTATCTGGTAGGTCCTCCAACACCGTGTACACGTCAGGAACCCATTTAGGTACCTTTGGGGTGATGAGGAGACAGGCGCCGGTGGTACCATTAATGTCCCAGTAGCCGGGTAATATACATTCCCTGATTTCACTCAGCCAGCTACAGAAGTTCAGTGGTTTTGTCACAGGGTCCCGGCATGCTAAGTTGTATTTGTTGATGATCACAGGGTCCCGGCATGCTAAGTTGTATTTGTTGATGATTTCGGTTTGGTATTGAAATAAATCGTTAATTTCTACGGAGTAGAAGTGGGTCTCCCCCCGTTGTTGGTATACAATATTGTTGATGGGATACGTAGTTAGGCCCATATTAGGTTTCTCTCCCAGTCGGACGTTGCTGGGATACGTGGTTAGGCCCATGTTAGGTTTCTCTCCCAGTCGGACGACTACGAAGGTCATAATAAATACCACCACTCCCACCACCACTTCCATGATTATACTTTCGTGTCCAGCCATTCTTCCTCCTCCTGTACGTTCTTTGTTTCTCAATCTGATCTGGAGCCTCTCCTCCTCCAATATTATACCTTTTGTGTCAGGGAGCAGTTGAATTCTGAGTTTCTCATATGAAAGAGAATATATATATATATAGCCTAGAGAAGGGGGAGGAGTTAGAGACCCGCCATTGTTGATGTGAAATTCGGGATACCAACGTAACTTGGCCAAATTGACACAGGTTAGTGCTTTTTTGTTTAAATAGTCAATTTCAGGAGTTAGAGACCCGCCATTATTGATGTGAAATTAGGGGTTACCAAAGTCCTAGTTTTAGGGCTCTAAATCCTGTTTTTTATATGTTTATTACAATGACTGTGTTTATGTGACACAGAGCGGTGTTTGTAACACACTGAAACTATTTTTTTCAGACATATTATTTTTGGTATTTTAAACAACTTGGCCAAATTGACAGAGGTTTACCCAAATAGTCAAAATATCTGACAATATGAGTAACTCGGGTAGTGCTTTTTTGTTTAAATAGTCAATTTCAGGAGTTAGAGACCCGCCATTATTGATGTGAAATTAGGGGTTACCAACGTCCTAGTTTTAGGGCTCTAAATCCTGTTTTTATATGGATATGGTAACCACATAATATAAGGATGCAATTATATAAGTTGGGATATGGATTCGGGAACTACATAGACTGTGTGTATGTGACACAGACCGGTGTTTATAACACACTGAACATATTTTTTTTCAGAAAATATTATTTTTATCAAGTCAATCTTAAGCCTAGTTGTTAATAGACAAATTTTCAGGTGTCTTTAATAACTTGGCCAAATTGACAGAGGGTTTACCCAGATAGCCAACTAGTCAAACTATCTGACAATATGAGTATGCTGCTTCACAGGACATCCAAAGGAACTTAGGTATAAATAAAAATATGTTTTATTTATAATTATATTTATATGAATAAACTCACACACAATTCCGGGTGGATGGGGCTGTATAAACCTGACACAAATCCGTAGGTGGAAGGAAAATAGTGCAAACAATTAACTTGGCTCATTGAGATGTAGAGAGAAAAGTGGCCATAGGAAATCTCCTCATGGGAGACGATTAATATGATTAAAAATATTATATACTTTTAAGGCTACCTGCACCAAAAAAAGTGGCGGGCGTTGGGGTCGCCACATCCCTACGCCATTTGAAAAAAATAGAGATATAGAAAAAGATAGAAGGGGCTATGGGAAGTAGAGGACACCAACCCTCACTCTGACGAAGGGTCAGCCCGTCCCATTCCGGGTGGATGGCGCTCATGTAAAACCTGATACACTTTATTGGATGGATTAACTGAACACCACTGATTACTTAGGGACTAGGACAATATAAAGTCAAATTAAGGATGGAAATAGATTCCAAACAAGATACTTGGCCCATTGAGATGGAGAGTCTGTGTAAGAAACTTATTATCTAGCACCTGGAGGCTACGAGGACACCAACCCTCATTCCGACTAAGGGTCAGCCCGTCCCATTCCGGCTAGAAAATAAGTCTTTCTTACACTGTCTCAATGGGCCAAGTATCTTGTTATCCTTAAGTAAACAGTGGTGTTCAATTAATCCAATCACTAACCTGCCTTACCCTTAAGTAAATAGTGTATCAGGTTTACACGAGCCTCATCCACCCACCTGGAGGCTACCTGCACCAAAAAAGTGGCGGGCGTTTGGGGTCACCACATCCCTACGCCATTTGAAAAAATAGAGATATAGAAAAAGATAGAAGGGGCTATGGGAAGTAGAGGACACCAACCCTCACTCTGACGAAGGGTCAGCCCGTCTCATTCCGGGTGGATGGCGCTCATGTAAAACCTGATACACTTTATTGGATGGATTAACTGAACACCACTGATTACTTTTTTTGTCTATGTGATTGAGGGAGGCAAAAGGCATAACTGCCTATAGCGAGTGCCTCCCCATAGTTGAAAGAGTGACAGGGCCAAAATCAAGGGACGTTCGAGCCAAAATGCCTGGACACACGGAGTTTGAAGCAATTTAAGTCATAGGAAGAGGGAAAGACTGATTCTGGGAGAGAGTTCCAGAGCTCAGATGTTGAGTAGAAGAAAGTTTGAGAGTAACGTTTCACTCTTGGGTTGGAGAGTTGCACAGAGTAGGGGTGGGATTGAGTTGCAAGACGGGTACCACGTGCCCTACGTAAAGGAGGTGGTATGCACTGGGATAGCTCTGAGGAACACTGATTATTATAGTAGCGATAGAATAGCCAGAGAGATGCAACATTGCGGCGGAGAGAGAGAGATTGCAGAGAGTTGGTGAGTGGACGGGAGTTAATGATACGAAAGGCCTTCCTTTCAACTTTGTCTAGGAGAGCGGTGTGAGAGGAACCTCCCCACACATGTGAACAATACTCAATACAAGGGCGCACTATGCCCCTGTACAGAGCAAGAAGCTGTGCAGGGGAAAAGAACCCCCTAAGACGGTTGAGCACACCCAGCTTCTGGGAGGCTGCCTTAGCAAGACTGGTAATATGGTCCTTCCAAATGAGAGCAGAAGAAAAAGAGACACCAAGAATATTAAGAGAAGATGAAGGGTTGATTTTTGTATTGTTGAAGAATAAGGGATAGTCCGCTGGGAGATCCTGACGGGTAGATAGATGGAGAAATTGGGTTTTGGAAGCATTAAAGTTAACAAGGTTTTCTCTGCCCCAATTGGAAATAGTATTTAGATCAGAATTTAAGAGTTCTATGGCTTCATTACGTTTGTCGTTGAGGGATTGCTGGCTGGGGCGTTCTGAAAAACTAATGGAGTAGTGTAAGGTTGAGTCGTCTGCGTATGAATGGATGGGAATTAAGGTACAGTTAAGGAGATCATTTATAAAAATTAGAAAGAGAATAGGAGATAGGACAGAGCCCTGAGGAACACCGGAGTTTATAGGGTGAGGAAGTGAACAATGGCCATCCACAACCGCAGCTATGGAACGGCCGGAAAGGAAATTAGAGACAAAGGCACAGATGGAGGGATAGAAACCGAAGGAGGGTAGTTTAGAAATTAAAGATTTATGCCAGACTCTATCGAAGGCTTTCGATATGTCTAGTGCAATAGAAAAAGTCTCACCGAAGTCCCGAAAGGAGGATGACCAAGAGTTAGTAAGATATGAAAGAAGATCACCAGTAGAGCGACCCTTAAGGAAACCATACTGGCGATCTGAGAGCAGATTATGAGAAGAGAAATGCTTAAGAAATTTGGAAGCAAGAATAGTTTCAAAAACTTTAGAAAGACAAGAGATAAGAGCAATTGGACGATAGTTGGAGGGTTGAGAGCGGTCACCCTTCTTTGGGACAGGTTGAATGTGAGCAAACTTCCAGCATGAAGGGAAGACGTTAGAGGATAGACAGAGACGAAAGAGTTTGCCTAGGCAGGGAGTCAGCACGGAAGCACAGTTTTTGAGAACAACAGGACAACTTAGGGACAAGGACAATATAAAAGTCAAATTAAGGATGGAAATAGAGTGCAAACAAGATACTTGGCCCATTGAGATGGAGAGTCTGTGTAAGAAACTTATTATCTAGCACCTGGAGGCTACGAGGACACCAACCCTCACTCCGACTAAGGGTCAGCCCGTCCCATTCCGGCTAGAAAATAAGTCTTTCTTACACTATCTCAATGGGCCAAGTATCTTGTTATCCTTAAGTAAACAGTGGTGTTCAATTAATCCAATCACTAACCTTCCTTACCCTTAAGTAAATAGTGTATCAGGTTTACACGAGCCTCATCCACCCACCTGGAGGCTACCTGCACCAAAAAAGTGGCGGGCGTTTGGGGTCGCCACATCCCTACGCCATTTTAAAAAATATAGATATACATAGTAGGAGAAAAAGATAGAAGGATCTATGGGAATTAGAGGACACCATCCCTCACTCTGACAAGGGGTCAGCCCGTCCCATTCCAGGTGGATGGCTCTCATGTAAACCTGATACACTTTATTGGATGGATTAACTGAACACCACTGATTACTTAGGGACAAGGACAATATAAAAGTCAAATTAAGGATGGAAATAGAGTGCAAACAAGATACTTGGCCCATTGAGATGGAGAGTCTGTGTGAGAAACTTATTATCTAGCACCTGGAGGCTACGAGGACACCAACCCTCATTCCGACGAAGGGTCAGCCCGTCCCATTCCGGCTAGAAAATAAGTCTTTCTTACACTATCTCAATGGGCCAAGTATCTTGTTATCCTTAAGTAAACAGTGGTGTTCAATTAATCCAATCACTAACCTGCCTTACCCTTAACTAAATAGTGTATCAGGTTTACACGAGCCTCATCCACCCACCTGGAGGCTACCTGCACCAAAAAAAGTGGCGGGCGTTGGGGTCGCCACATCCCTACGCCATTTGAAAAAATTAGAGATTTACATAGTAGGAGAAAAAAATAGAAGGGGCTATGGGAAGTAGAGGACACCAACCCTCACTCTGACAAGGGGTCAGCCCACCACAAAACAATTTTATAAAAAGAAAAAATACGTTATTATATATTCTTGTTGAGCCTCTTTGAATATATGTCTTCTTCGTCCCACATATCTAAAGAAAAAAAATAGATAAATATTCTGTTTATGAAATTCAAAATTATTTTAAATATTAATAATTAAATGTATACTTAAATGTCATAAGAGACCTTATAAATATAGCTTTATCGTCGGAGCAAAAATTAATACCACTCTTTGTCATAGCAAATAGTAAGTCAGGTGATTCCTCTAATTGTTTACGTTATTTAAAGGTTTTTTGTCTGTTGATACATAAACAACTTTATAAAAAAGAAAAATTACGTTATTGTAGTATACCTGTTGCACCATGCACACATGATGGAGGTGTGAGAAACAATGCAGACTTGACCATTATAACATCCGATACCATTCAATTTGTTTTATGTGGATGGTGTGCAGGTTTTTTCAGTGCTGATATTCTTAACCCAGAAACAATGTAGACTTGACCATTATAACATCCGATATCATTCAATTTGTTTTATGTGGATGGTGTGCAGGTTTTTTTCAGTGCTAATATTCTTAGCCCAGAGTCGACACTCAATGGCCAGCGACACTCCCTTTATTAGGCCTGAGATGTGCATACCCACAGCTGGCTGTACATAAGAGTTATTTCGGTAGGGGAAGAAGTACGGTGGAAAACCTCGCCAGGGCAGCAAGGTTATTTCGCCATAAAATCTGTGCTTATCTGCGGCTTCACAGGACATCCAAAGGAACTTAGGCATCACATTCTTCTTTCGACGGTAAAACCTCAAAATATATTCCCTGAGACTCTTTGGCATGTTATCTGGTAGGTCCTCCAGCACCGTGTACATGTCAGGAATCCATTTAGTTACCTTTGGGGTGATGAGGAGACAGTTCTTTCGACGGTAAAACCTCAAAATATAGTCCCTGGAACTCTTTGGCAGGTTATTTGGTAGGTCCTCCAGCGCCGTGAACATGTCAGGAATCCATTTAGGTACCTTTTGGGTGATGAGACAGGGACAGGGGCCGGAATTGTAGAAGCCCAATTTCCCGCCGTCTATACATTCCCTGGTATCACTCAGCCAACTACAGAAGTTCAGTGGTTTTGTCACAGGGTCGCATGCAGTTAAGTTGTATTTGTTATAAATAGCATCAAGAATGGAGCCCTTTTCTATGAGTTTATTGTGTGGTTCTGTAGAGGGGTATAAGTGGTACTCCCGTTGTTTGTACACGGTATTATTGCTGGGATACGTGGTTAGGTCGTGTGGTTTTGTAAAGGGGTATAAGTGGAACTTCCGTTGTTTATACACGGTATTGTTGCTGGGATACGTGGTTAGGTCCATGTTAGGTTTCTCTCCCGCGCCCGAGCTACAACAAGGAGCAGGTCTCAATATAACCATAAGGATGACTATCAAGTTGATAATAATTATCATCACTCCCAACACCACTCCCACCACTTCTTGCACGGATATAAGTTTATTTCCAACATTTTTTCCATCTCCTCCATTAATAAGTGGTTCAGTGTCTTCTTCATCCTCACCTTTACACATCTCTGAAAAAATAAATAATTAATAAAATTAGATAAATATTCGGTTTATAAAATTTAAAATTATTTCTTATATATTTATATAAGAAATCAGTATAATCGTGGTTTATCCCTCACCTCTCACGCCTTTATCGTCGGAGCAAAATTTACTACCACTAAAAACTCTGTCAGAACAAGTCTTAAATTTCTTCTTATTATCAAGAGTATATTTGTGTAGTTACTCGGGCTACACTTCAAGATGTCTCAAGCCTGAATGTTTGATGAAAAAAGAAAAAGAAAAACAGGTGAGACATGTTGCATTTTATAAAAATAAAATGTATAAATGTGCCTTTTATCTCCTTCGGCATGTTTCAGAGTAGACAGGTAGAGAGAGCTAATGTGTTTCAGAAAGGAAACAATAGGATAGAAACATGAATATAATACCTTTTGTGTCAGGGAGCAGTTAAATTCTAAGCCTCTCATATGAAAGACCATATATATATAGCCTAGAGAAGGGGGAGGAGTTAGAGACCCGCCATTGTTGATGTGAAATTCGGGGTTGCCAGCGTCCTAGTTCTCATGTTTATATGTGTATGGTAACCATAAAATATAAGGATGCAATATATAAGTTGGGATATGGATGCGTGGAACTACAAACCAATGTTTGTAACACATTGAAAATATTTGTTCAGAAATATTATTTTGGTCAAGTCAATCTTAGCTAACAGATAAATTGCCCATATAGTCAGGCGTCTTTTAACAACTTGGCCAAATTGACAGAGGGTTTACCCACATAGTCGAAATATCTGACAATATGAATCACTCGGCTAGTACTTTTTTAAATTAATAGGCAATTTCAGTACATAATTTATGTATTTTTTGTCATTTTAAATGGGATCAATGTAGGGGTTCAACATCCTGAAAATATTTGTTCAGAAATATTATTTTGGTCAAATCAATCTTAGCTAACAGATAAATTGCCCATATAGTCAGGCGTCTTTTAACAACTTGGCCAAATTGACAGAGGGTTTACCCACATAGTCGAAATATCTGACAATATGAGTCACTCGGATAGTGCTTTTTTTAATTAATAGGCAATTTCAGTACATAATTTATATATTTTTTGTCATTTTAGATGGGATCGGTGTAGGGGTTCAACATCCTGAAAATATTTGTTCAGAAATATTATTTTGGTCAAATAAATCTTAGCTAACAGATAAATTGCCCATATAGTCAGGCGTCTCCTGAAAATATTTGTTCAGAAATATTATTTTGGTCAAATCAATCTTAGCTAACAGACAAATTGCCCATATAGTCAGGTGTCTTTTAACAACTTGGCCAAATTGACAGAGGGTTTACCCACATAGTCGAAATATCTGACAATATAAATCACTCGGCTAGTGCTTTTTTTAAATTAATAGGCAATTTCAGTACATAATTTATGTATTGTTTTGTCATTTTAGATGGGATCAGTGTAGGGGTTCAACATCCTGAAAATATTTGTTCAGAAATATTATTTTGGTCAAATCAATCTTAGCTGACAGACAAATTGCCCATATAGTCAGGTGTCTTTTAACAACTTGGCCAAATTGACAGAGGGTTTACCCACATAGTCGAAATATCTGACAATATAAATCACTCGGCTAGTGCTTTTTTTAAATTAATAGGCAATTTCAGTACATAATTTATGTATTGTTTTGTCATTTTAGATGGGATCAGTGTAGGGGTTCAACATCCTGAAAATATTTGTTCAGAAATATTATTTTGGTCAAATCAATCTTAGCTGACAGACAAATTGCCCATATAGTCAGGTGTCTTTTAACAACTTGGCCAAATTGACAGAGGGTTTACCCACATAGTCAAAATATCTGACAATATAAATCACTCGGCTAGTGCTTTTTTTTAAATTAATAGGCAATTTCAGTACATAATTTATGTATTGTTTTGTCATTTTAGATGGGATCAGTGTAGGGGTTCAACATCCTGAAAATATTTGTTCAGAAATATTATTTTGGTCAAATCAATCTTAGCTGACAGACAAATTGCCCATATAGTCAGGTGTCTTTTAACAACTTGGCCAAATTGACAGAGGGTTTACCCACATAGTCGAAATATCTGACAATATAAATCACTCGGCTAGTGCTTTTTTAAAATTAATAGGCAATTTCAGTACATAATTTATGTATTGTTTTGTCATTTTAGATGGGATCAGTGTAGGGGGTTCAACATCCTGAAAATATTTGTTCAGAAATATTATTTTGGTCAAATCAATCTTAGCTAACAGACAAATTGCCCATATAGTCAGGTGTCTTTTAACAACTTGGCCAAATTGACAGAGGGTTTACCCACATAGTCAAAATATCTGACAATATAAATCACTCGGCTAGTGCTTTTTTTTAAATTAATAGGCAATTTCAGTACATAATTTATGTATTGTTTTGTCATTTTAGATGGGATCAGTGTAGGGGTTCAACATCCTGAAAATATTTGTTCAGAAATATTATTTTGGTCAAATCAATCTTAGCTAACAGACAAATTGCCCATATAGTCAGGTGTCTTTTAACAACTTGGCCAAATTGACAGAGGGTTTAACCACATAGTCGAAATATCTGACAATATAAATCACTCGGCTAGTGTTTTTTTTAAATTAATAGGCAATTTCAGTACATAATTTATGTATTGTTTTGTCATTTTAGATGGGATCAGTGTAGGGGTTCAACATCCTGAAAATATTTGTTCAGAAATATTATTTTGGTCAAATCAATCTTAGCTGACAGACAAATTGCCCATATAGTCAGGTGTCTTTTAACAACTTGGCCAAATTGACAGAGGGTTTACCCACATAGTCGAAATATCTGACAATATAAATCACTCGGCTAGTGCTTTTTTTAAATTAATAGGCAATTTCAGTACATAATTTATGTATTGTTTTGTCATTTTAGATGGGATCAGTGTAGGGGTTCAACATCCTGAAAATATTTGTTCAGAAATATTATTTTGGTCAAATCAATCTTAGCTAACAGACAAATTGCCCATATAGTCAGGTGTCTTTTAACAACTTGGCCAAATTGACAGAGGGTTTACCCACATAGTCGAAATATCTGACAATATAAATCACTCGGCTAGTGTTTTTTTAAATTAATAGGCAATTTCAGTACATAATTTATGTATTGTTTTGTCATTTTAGATGGGATCAGTGTAGGGGTTCAACATCCTGAAAATATTTGTTCAGAAATATTATTTTGGTCAAATCAATCTTAGCTAACAGACAAATTGCCCATATAGTCAGGTGTCTTTTAACAACTTGGCCAAATTGACAGAGGGTTTACCCACATAGTCAAAATATCTGACAATATAAATCACTCGGCTAGTGCTTTTTTTTAAATTAATAGGCAATTTCAGTACATAATTTATGTATTGTTTTGTAATTTTAGATGGGATCAGTGTAGGGGTTCAACATCCTGAAAATATTTGTTCAGAAATATTATTTTGGTCAAATCAATCTTAGCTAACAGACAAATTGCCCATATAGTCAGGTGTCTTTTAACAACTTGGCCAAATTGACAGAGGGTTTAACCACATAGTCAAAATATCTGACAATATAAATCACTCGGCTAGTGCTTTTTTTAAATTAATAGGCAATTTCAGTACATAATTTATGTATTGTTTTGTCATTTTAGATGGGATCAGTGTAGGGGTTCAACATCCTGAAAATATTTGTTCAGAAATATTATTTTGGTCAAATCAATCTTAGCTGACAGACAAATTGCCCATATAGTCAGGTGTCTTTTAACAACTTGGCCAAATTGACAGAGGGTTTACCCACATAGTCGAAATATCTGACAATATAAATCACTCGGCTAGTGCTTTTTTTAAATTAATAGGCAATTTCAGTACATAATTTATGTATTGTTTTGTCATTTTAGATGGGATCAGTGTAGGGGTTCAACATCCTGAAAATATTTGTTCAGAAATATTATTTTGGTCAAATCAATCTTAGCTAACAGACAAATTGCCCATATAGTCAGGTGTCTTTTAACAACTTGGCCAAATTGACAGAGGGTTTACCCACATAGTCAAAATATCTGACAATATAAATCACTCGGCTAGTGCTTTTTTTTAAATTAATAGGCAATTTCAGTACATAATTTATGTATTGTTTTGTCATTTTAGATGGGATCAGTGTAGGGGTTCAACATCCTGAAAATATTTGTTCAGAAATATTATTTTGGTCAAATCAATCTTAGCTAACAGACAAATTGCCCATATAGTCAGGTGTCTTTTAACAACTTGGCCAAATTGACAGAGGGTTTAACCACATAGTCGAAATATCTGACAATATAAATCACTCGGCTAGTGCTTTTTTTAAATTAATAGGCAATTTCAGTACATAATTTATGTATTGTTTTGTCATTTTAGATGGGATCAGTGTAGGGGTTCAACATCCTGAAAATATTTGTTCAGAAATATTATTTTGGTCAAATCAATCTTAGCTGACAGACAAATTGCCCATATAGTCAGGTGTCTTTTAACAACTTGGCCAAATTGACAGAGGGTTTACCCACATAGTCGAAATATCTGACAATATAAATCACTCGGCTAGTGCTTTTTTTAAAATTAATATGCAATTTCAGTACATAATTTATGTATTGTTTTGTCATTTTAGATGGGATCAGTGTAGGGGTTCAACATCCTGAAAATATTTGTTCAGAAATATTATTTTGGTCAAATCAATCTTAGCTGACAGACAAATTGCCCATATAGTCAGGTGTCTTTTAACAACTTGGCCAAATTGACAGAGGGTTTACCCACATAGTCGAAATATCTGACAATATAAATCACTCGGCTAGTGCTTTTTTTAAATTAATAGGCAATTTCAGTATATAATTTATGTATTGTTTTGTCATTTTAGATGGGATCAGTGTAGGGGTTCAACATCCTGAAAATATTTGTTCAGAAATATTATTTTGGTCAAATCAATCTTAGCTGACAGACAAATTGCCCATATAGTCAGGTGTCTTTTAACAACTTGGCCAAATTGACAGAGGGTTTACCCACATAGTCGAAATATCTGACAATATAAATCACTCGGCTAGTGCTTTTTTTAAATTAATAGGCAATTTCAGTACATAATTTATGTATTGTTTTGTCATTTTAGATGGGATCAGTGTAGGGGTTCAACATCCTGAAAATATTTGTTCAGAAATATTATTTTGGTCAAATCAATCTTAGCTGACAGACAAATTGCCCATATAGTCAGGTGTCTTTTAACAACTTGGCCAAATTGACAGAGGGTTTACCCACATAGTCGAAATATCTGACAATATAAATCACTCGGCTAGTGTTTTTTTTAAATTAATAGGCAATTTCAGTACATAATTTATGTATTGTTTTGTCATTTTAGATGGGATCAGTGTAGGGGTTCAACATCCTGAAAATATTTGTTCAGAAATATTATTTTGGTCAAATCAATCTTAGCTGACAGACAAATTGCCCATATAGTCAGGTGTCTTTTAACAACTTGGCCAAATTGACAGAGGGTTTACCCACATAGTCGAAATATCTGACAATATAAATCACTCGGCTAGTGCTTTTTTTAAATTAATAGGCAATTTCAGTACATAATTTATGTATTGTTTTGTCATTTTAGATGGGATCAGTGTAGGGGTTCAACATCCTGAAAATATTTGTTCAGAAATATTATTTTGGTCAAATCAATCTTAGCTGACAGACAAATTGCCCATATAGTCAGGTGTCTTTTAACAACTTGGCCAAATTGACAGAGGGTTTACCCACATAGTCGAAATATCTGACAATATAAATCACTCGGCTAGTGCTTTTTTTAAATTAATAGGCAATTTCAGTACATAATTTATGTATTGTTTTGTCATTTTAGATGGGATCAGTGTAGGGGTTCAACATCCTGAAAATATTTGTTCAGAAATATTATTTTGGTCAAATCAATCTTAGCTGACAGACAAATTGCCCATATAGTCAGGTGTCTTTTAACAACTTGGCCAAATTGACAGAGGGTTTACCCACATAGTCGAAATATCTGACAATATAAATCACTCGGCTAGTGCTTTTTTTAAATTAATAGGCAATTTCAGTACATAATTTATGTATTGTTTTGTCATTTTAGATGGGATCAGTGTAGGGGTTCAACATCCTGAAAATATTTGTTCAGAAATATTATTTTGGTCAAATCAATCTTAGCTGACAGACAAATTGCCCATATAGTCAGGTGTCTTTTAACAACTTGGCCAAATTGACAGAGGGTTTACCCACATAGTCGAAATATCTGACAATATAAATCACTCGGCTAGTGCTTTTTTTTAAATTAATAGGCAATTTCAGTACATAATTTATGTATTGTTTTGTCATTTTAGATGGGATCAGTGTAGGGGTTCAACATCCTGAAAATATTTGTTCAGAAATATTATTTTGGTCAAATCAATCTTAGCTGACAGACAAATTGCCCATATAGTCAGGTGTCTTTTAACAACTTTGCCAAATTGACAGAGGGTTTACCCACATAGTCAAAATATCTGACAATATAAATCACTCGGCTAGTGCTTTTTTTAAATTAATAGGCAATTTCAGTACATAATTTATGTATTGTTTTGTCATTTTAGATGGGATCAGTGTAGGGGTTCAACATCCTGAAAATATTTGTTCAGAAATATTATTTTGGTCAAATCAATATTAGCTGACAGACAAATTGCCCATATAGTCAGGTGTCTTTTAACAACTTGGCCAAATTGACAGAGGGTTTACCCACATAGTCGAAATATCTGACAATATAAATCACTCGGCTAGTGCTTTTTTTAAATTAATAGGCAATTTCTGTACATAATTTATGTATTGTTTTGTCATTTTAGATGGGATCAGTGTAGGGGTTCAACATCCTGAAAATATTTGTTCAGAAATATTATTTTGGTCAAATCAATCTTAGCTAACAGACAAATTGCCCATATAGTCAGGTGTCTTTTAACAACTTGGCCAAATTGACAGAGGGTTTACCCACATAGTCGAAATATATGACAATATGAATCACTCGGCTAGTGTTGTTTTTTTTAATTAATAGGCAATTTTTTCAGTTTTGTTTTGAAATAACTTGTCTTTTGTGGAGGTATACAAGTGGGTCTCCCATTGTTGGTACATGGTATTGTTGCTGGGAGGTTTCTCTCCCGTAGGGGCTCAGTCAAACCATGTTACGACATATTTCTAACACCAAATAAATATTTATATTTTAAATAAAAATAGCTTTAGTTTATAAATTTGTTTCATTTTAACAGACCCATATCCAAAGGAGAAAGAGAACCGTAAAAATGATCTTGAATTTGATAATGATGGATTCCTCTGACATAATAAATCAGTATATTTGCGTCATTACTCTAACAGGTGATGAATTGGACCTTTACAAATGATTGTGTTATTGAAGGCTTTTGTCCAAACAAATATTTTTATAAAAAGAAAATTACATTATTGTACATCTTTGATGATGATGAGGACATAGCGGTTTATGACCTTATCTGTCAGTTGTTTTAACACAAAAACAGGAACCGTGTCGGTATAGTTGTAGTCACATATATCACTCAGCCAGCTAGAGAAGTTCAGTGGTTTTGCCACAGCAATAAAGTTGCTGAGTTCTTTTTGGTTTTGAAAGAACTCTGTAATTGGGTTCTCCAGTTGATGGTATACGGTAATGTTGCTCAACACAACAATGACGACTACGCAGTGTATAATAAGATATAGTAACACCATTCCCACCACCACTCCCATGCTTATACGTATGTGTCCAGCCATCATTCTTTCTCTAATGGTTAAATGCTTGGTTTCTCGGCATATTATGGAGTTTCTTTGATTATCTTCTCCAATCTTGGATTCGTGTTGTAGTCCGACATCTTCTTCATCCTTACTTGTCCACATCTCTAAAAAAGAATTATTAAAATTAGATAAATATTATGTTTATGAAAACCTGAATATAGTTGGATTAAAATTTACAAGGAACACAACCTTAGTTCAACACTACGTCTTAAATTCACACATATATGAGAATGTCCATACTCTACTGGTAAGGGGGGAAATTACTGAAGGAACATAGTACTACCAAAGAGGCAAGTGCAGTCTATTTACACCATCCTAACTTACTCACATGCAAAGTTTCAAGTCTATAGTAGCAATAGTTCTCAAGTTATATAAAACAGAAAAACTGTTTCAAAACTTTACAGCTAAATTCCCGCTAATCAATTTTTTTGCTACGAAAAATGCTATAACATTCGCATTTATACCATTGTTTTAAGAAAACAGAGCACTATCGAACAATGAGAAGATGTAGTGGATGTTCTCAACATGAACAAATACTACCACTAAAAACTGTCAGAACAAGTCATAAATTACTTCTTATTGTCAAGTGATTCCCTTATGTCGAGATTGCATTTTTTATATAAATCAAATATACAAAATTACCCTTATATCTCCTTCAGTATATATGTATGAAGAAAAACGAAACATATCCCAAGCCTGAATGATATCACCTTTGTCTCCTAAGTTTATACTTCAGCATCACAATATATCTCAAGCCTGAATGATATTACCCAAGAATGTTTGATGAAAACGGGTGAGAAATGTTGCCTTGTATTGAATTTTATAGAAATAAAATTTAAAAATAGATCTTTTTATCTCCTTCAGTATATATATATATGTTCCAGAGTAGACAGGTAGAGATAGCGAGTGTTTAAGAGTAAACATACCTTTTATGTTGGGGGCAGTTAAAATTCTGAGCCTCTCATATAAAGGAGTATGTATATATAGCCTAGCGAAGGGGGAGGAGTTAGAGACTAGGATTTGGATTTGGGAACTACAATGACTACATGTGTGTGATACAGAGCGGTGTTTGTAACACACCAAACATATTTTTCAGAAAATAAATTGCTTATTATTGTCGTACAATTCTTCTGATATATAAACAGGTATTATAATTTGGTAAGATTAAATGGCATAAGAACCTTATCTTCCTCCCTCATCTCATCATCTCTCTGGAGAAAAAAGAAATGAAATCATAAGAGTGGGAACATTAGCTATTCTCTGAGCAAAATTAAATCTTAACAATAGCCTAATATAATAACTAAATATATCTGCGTCATTGCCCTGATGAATTCGACCTTTATCAAATGTTTATATTATTGAAGCGTGGACATATAGCGATTTTGACTTTATACTATCTTTATCTCAGTTTTGGTTTTAATTTGATTTGTATATAACATTAATTTTAATGTACCTTTCTCCTCTTTCTCCAAAATATTGGAGAAATTGAAGCGCTGGATTGGGATGCGGATGACCAATGTGACGAATCCGTATGAATGTCTATATTTGCATTCAAGTCCTGGTTATGTGGGTATATAATTGGTGATAATGGGGGGAAGTAGCTATTGGGATTTAGCACAACTTCCCCGAAGTCGAATGATTCGGTGTACCTCTTTCTCCTCGGTCATATTGGAGAAATGTTGGATTGGGAAGATTGATGTAACGATTCTTGTATACCACCACCACCATCAGATTCTATAAATGAAGCTGTCGTTCTCCCGGTAATATTGGAGAAACATTGGACTGGGAAGACCGATGTAACGATTCTTGTATATCGCCACCACCACCAGATTCTATAAATGAAGATGTCTATTCAATATACCTCTTCTTCTTCGGTAATATCGGAGAAACGCTGGATTGGGTAGCTTCTTCGGTAATATTGGGAATGGCTGGATTGGGGAGACCGATGTAATAATGATTCTTGTATACCACCACCACCAGATTCTATAAATGAAGATGTTGATTCAATGTACTTCATTCTCCTCGGTAATATTGGAGAAAGGCTGGATTGGGGAGACCGATGTAGTAACCATTCTTGTATATCACCACCACCAAATTCTATAAATGAAGCTGTCATTCTCCCGGTAATATTGGAGAAACATTGGACTGGGAAGACCGATGTAGTAACCATTCTTGTATATCACCACCACCACCAGATTCTATAAATGAAGATGTCGATTCAGTGTACTTCATTCTCCTCGGTAATATTGGAGAAAGGCTGGATTGGGGAGACCGATGTAATAATGATTCTTGTATACCACCACCAGATTCTATAAATTAAGATGTTGATTCAGTGTACTTCATTCACCTCGGTAATATTGGGGAAAGGCTGGATTGGAGAGACCGATGTAATAATGATTCTTGTATACCACCACCACCACCAGATTCTATAAATGAAGATGTTGATTCAGTGTACTTCATTCACCTCGGTAATATTGGGGAAAGGCTGGATTGGAGAGACCGATGTAATAATGATTCTTGTATACCACCACCACCACCAGATTCTATAACTGAAGATGTTGATTCAGTGTACTTCATTCTCCTCGGTAATATTGGAGAAAGGATGGATTGGGGAGACCGATGTAATAATGATTCTTGTATACCACCACCAGAGTCAGTAAATGAAGATGTCGAGGGTTCATTAAAATCCGGGGATATCTTTGGAAAATTGGCGAGTCACCACTTTGTATATTCAATGATTTGGGAGGTTATAGATATGATGGATCATCCTCACTAACCCCATTAGAAAATAATACACCGAGGATGTCCGCCTGGAATAGGCGGTCCAATTTCAATGGAGGGCTCCTGCCAAATACGACACTATAATTATGATGAAATATTTGTCTTTTCATCGGGGGTGGTATTCTTGTAGGATTGGATAAATGGTAAGCCTGTTACCCAGTCGGTGGTCCCTTTCTCGGTTAAATATTGCTGTAGGATCATTTGTATGATTGTATTCTGTCCATCCACGTCTCGTGAACAACCATGAATAATTTTTACATTGGGGCCCATTTCCGCAATCACCTCTGCCACAAAAGTTCTATTTTCACTCGACTGGAGAATTTTCGGTACACCGAGTAATGTGAATATTTGAAATAAATATGAGGCTATCTCAGCTGGTGTCTTTTGTTTAACCGGCCGTAATAGGACAAATTGTGAATAATGGTCTTGATATACCAAAATTGTATTAAAGTCGTTGACATTGGGCATATCTATAAAATATATATACCCTCGTTCACCGAAATCCTTGGCCAATAATACCCGTTTCTTGTGTATATTTTGTCCATGACGTGTTTTACAGGCAGCACATGTTTGTATATAATTCTTTATCTGTAAAATGCTAATATTTGCAATGTCCTTTTTCAGCTCATTAAAAGTTTTGCGCTGGCCATTGTTTCCATGGACCCTCTTTATACAGTTAAATATTTTATATATATCTACGTAATATTTGTTTGTCTTCTTACATATCAGCCTTGTTGTTCCCTCGTGTTGTAGAGTTGTATACTTTTTAAATATATGATACGCGGTATGATTTTTCTTCACATGTTGATCCTTTAGTATATTTATATATGATTCAAGCCTCTCTCTCGTAAATAGAGAGGATTTTCGAGAATGTCTGCCGTAGTTCTTGGCCATATCCTCTATTATTTTCACAAATTCTTCTTTCTGGTTGTCCGCCATTCCTCGGTGTATTATTTTCTAATGGGGTTAGTAAGGATGAGGATGAGGATATCCATCATATCTATTACCCCCGCCTGAAATAGGCTGTCCAATTTCAATGGAGGGTTTCTGCCAAATACAACACTATACGATGAAATGTTTGTCTTTTTGTCGGGTGGTATTCTTGTAGGATTGGACACGTGGTAAGCCTGTTAGTTACCCAGTCGGTGATCCCTTGCTCGGTTAAATATTTCTGTAGGATCATTTATATAATTTAATTCCTGTCCATCCATGTGTCGGGACCCCATTTCCATAGGCACCTATGCCACAAAAGTTCTATTTTCACTCAACTGGAGAATTTTAGGTATACCGAATAATGTGAATATTTGTAATAAAACGTGAGACTACCCCAACTGGTGTCTTTTGATTAATTAACCAGCAAATAATTATGAATAATGGTCTTGATATATAAAAATTGTATTAACATTGGAAATCCTTGGCTGATAATAATCACTTCTTGTATGTATTTTCATCCACGTGTTTTTACAGGTAGCATATGTTTGTATATTTTTTTCTGTAACACGCTAATATCTGTAATGTCTCATTGAAAGTTTTGTGTTCCCACTGTGGTCATTATTTTTCATGGTGTATTTGCAATGTCCTTTTTTAGAGTTTTGTGTTCCCACCCTCTTATGTTTAGGCACTATTTTTCTACGGTGGTGTTCGGCTAATCCATGCACTAACCTGCCTTTTACGTGAACAACCATGAATAATTTTTACTTGGGACCCCATTTCCACAGGCACCTATGCTATACAAGTTCTATTTTCACTCGACTGGAGAATTTTAGGTATACCGAATAATGTGAATATTTGTAATAAAACGTGAGACTACCCCAACTGGTGTCTTTTGATTAATTAACCGGCAAATAATTATGAATAATGGTCTTGATATATCAAAATTGTATTAACATTGGACATATCGGAAATCCTTGGCCGATAATAATCACTTCTTGTATGTATTTTCATCCACATATTTTTTTACAGGTCGCACATGTTTGTATATATTTGTTTTATCTATAACACGCTAATATCTGTAATGTCTCATTGAAAGTTTTGTGTTCCCACTGTGGTCATTATTTTCATGGAGTATTTGCAATGTCCCTTTTTAGAGTTTTGTGTTCCCACCCTCTTATATTTAGGCACTATTTTTCTACGGTGGTGTTCGGCTAATCCATCCACTAACCTGCCTTTACCCTTAGGTAAACAGTACGGATTTGTATCAGGTTTACTCCCCTAGATGAGTTGCCAACCAAGGCTGACGAGTCCCATCCACCCGGATTTGTATCAGGTTTACTCCCCTAGATGAGTTGCCAACCAAGGCTGACGAGTCCCATCCACCCGGATTTGTATCAGGTTGTCACCCCTAGATGAGTTGCCAACCAAGGCTGACGAGTCCCATCCACCCGGATTTGTATCAGGTTGTCACCCCTAGATGAGTTGCCAACCAAGGCTGACGAGTCCCATCCACCCGGATTTGTATAAGGTTGTCTCCCCTAGATGAGTTGCCGACCCAGGCTGACGAGTCCCATCCACCCGGATTTGTATATTTTTGTTAAATTTGTTTTCCTTTATATTTTAATCATTTAGTGTATTATATATGATTCAAGTCTCTCCCTCGTAAACAGAGAGGATTTTTGAGAATGTTTACCGAAATTCTTGGCCATATCTTCTTATTATTTCACAAATTCTTCTTTCTGGTTGTCCGCCGGTTGTAGTACCAAATGACCCTGATTATCCGTCATTGGATAACTGATTTCATAGAATATTATTACCAAGAATCTCATTTGGTCGGTTTTGTCTTGAGATAATTCGAGACTGGAAGCTCAATAAATTAAAGTGGTTTGGTATCTTCTTCATCTCTCACCTCTCCACACCTCTGAAAAAAATTATTAAAAAATATAGCTTTATCGTTGGAGAAAAAATGTACTCTGATATATAAATCAGTATTATAATTTGGATGATTTTGGATGAACTAGAAAAAATCCCCCATCTTATCAATGATCAGATCAATGTGAATTCTGCCCACAGTAAGACAAAGTAATAACAGCCATTGTCATTAAAAAAAAAATCAGGAATGGGGAAGATAATACACATGGACAGGTAACATAAATCCCAAAAAACTAGGCTATATGGTTCAAAGATTACCTATAGGCGGCGGTGGTGGAGCGGTGTGGTAGATTCGCTGTTTTTGTAGATGTATTGCTTTCCTTATGTTGATTAGTTTAATTGTGAATTGGGATGTGTCAATGCCCAAACATGGCCTATTTTTTCGCGTGAACAGTATCTCTATTAATACCTCATATTTAGTTTGAATTTTGTATAGGTCTCCACCTTTTTTATATAATTATATAATTCTACCCCCAAGATATTTATGGCCCAATTTACATGCTCTATCTTTGGGTTGAACTAGAATGGACACTGTATCATTAATGTTAAACCCATGTAGGTGTCGATGTATTTTTGACCATTTTCTGTACTCCCAAAATTATTCCCTTTCTCGAGGAGGCCCGTATACTTCGGAATGCATCTTTTCTTGTATTATAGATATGTCCGGGGGTGGGGGTGCAGAACAAGTCGTAAAATCAAGAGAAGAACTTGCAATTTCAGTTTAGTAAATGTAGCGATTTTGACTTTATATTATCTTTGTTTATAAGTTTTAGTATGTTTAGTTTTACCTTTCACCTCTTTCTCCAAAGTACGCTGGATTGGGATATATATGACTGAGGCATGTCCATATTTACACATGTTGAGGTTCAATTCAAATTTTGGCTAGTATCTGTTGGGAGTTCTCGCGGCTTCCCGAATTCGAGCGATTCAGTGTACCTCTCCTCGGTAATATTGGAGAAATACTGGGTTGGAAGTCCTGGTTACTACTATGAGGGCAGGTGATAATGGGGAAAGTATCTGTCGGGAGTTCTCACGACTCTCCGAATTCGAACGATTCGGTGGGGTCATACATTGGACCCCATTTCCGCAATCGCCTCTGCCACAAAAGTTCTATTTTCACTCGACAGGAGAATTTTCGGTATACTGAGTAATGTGAATATTTGAAATAAATGTGAGGCTACCTCAACTGTGTGTCTTTTGCTTAATTAACTGGTCGTGATAAGGGCATATTGTGAATAATGGTCGTGATATATATCAAAATTGTATTTACAAATAGTTCGGAATCCTTGGCCAATAATAACCTCTTCGAGGTAAGCAGTACGGATTTGTATCAGGTTTAATCCCCTAGATAGGTTGCCAACCAAGGCCGATGAGTCCCATCAACCCGGATTTGTATAAGGTTGTCCCCCTAGAGGAGTTGCTAACCAAGGCTAACGAGTATCTTTTTCCGGCTCATTAAACGTTTTGTATCCCCACCCTTGGTATTCGGTTAATCCATCCACTAACCTGCCCTTACCCTTAGGTAAGAAGTATGGATTTGTATTAGGTTGTCTCTCCTAGATGAGTTGCCGACCAAGGCTGACGAGTCCCACCCCCCGGATTTGTATAAGGTTGTCTCACCTAGATAGGTTGCCAACCAAGGCCGATGAGTCCCATCCACCCGGATTTGTATAAGGTTGTCCCCCCTAGAGGAGTTGCTAACCAAGGCTAACGAGTATCTTTTTCCGGCTCATTAACCTGATAAGCGCTAAATATACCTAGGGGCTAGGGTAGTTATTTGTGCATTTCTAGCCTTGGATTCTGACAGAATTCGTTATATTTACAATATAGACCATTATTTGTTTTCGGTATGCTTTTATTTTACATATATGATGTATATATGAACCTTCAAGAGTGCTAAAATAAGTGGGAAAAGCATTTGGGTGGTGAAAAACGAAGATATTGGCCACCCGGTCATAATCTCAGGCGAGAGAGAGCCACAGGCAACCCTCCTCTCTCGCTGTCTGTGAGGTAACTGAGACGAGCGGGGCGGTGTGGGCCGGTGTCTGGGTGTTACATAACGATCTTTTCTGCAACCCACTTGTGCTACATTATCGCGGGAGAGAAAAATAACCGATAAATGATGATAATAAGAGGAAAAATAGGTGATAATTGAGGAGGGGAGGGAGGGGGGAATAAGGTGGGGAAGGAGGGGAGGGGGGTGGGTGAGATTTACATGGATGAGTACTGGAGGGGAATTATCTCACCTAGAGACAAATTCCTTTGTTTTGATAGGCCCTTTTTTTTTGGAAGGTTTTTTTTATGGTCTTGCTTCCGTGAGGCCTATCGCGTTCCCTATAGGAAGCCTTCCGTGAGGCCTATCGCGCTTGCCGGGTTAAACATTTTGTATCCCCACCCTTACCCTTAGGTAAGAAGTATGGATTTGTATTAGGTTGTCTCCCTAGATGAGTTGCCGACCAAGGCTGACGAGTCCCATCCCCGGATTTGTATAAGGTTGTCTCCGCTAGATTAGTTGCCGACCAAGGCTGACGAGTCCCATCCACCCGGATTTGTATAAGGTTGTCTCCCCTAGAATAGTAGCCGACCAAGGCTGACGAGTCCCATCCACCCGGATTTGTATAAGGTTGTCTCCCCTAGATGAATTGCCGACCAAGGCTGACGAGTACCATCCACCCGGATTTGTATACATTTTAAATATATAATACTGTAAGATTTTTCCTTTTTATATTTTAATCCTTTAGTGTATTTATATATAATTTAAGTCTCTCCCTCATCAACAGAGAGGATTTTTGAGAATGTTTACCGTAATTATTGACCATATCCTCTATTATTTCACAAATTCTTCTTTTTGGTTGTCCGCCGGTTGCAGTACCAAATATCTTGGATAACTGATTTCATCGAATATTACCAAGAACCTCATTTAGTTTATTTTGTCTTATGAGTTAATTTGAGACTCTGAACACTTACCACCCATAAATGTGCTATTGTTTCTAAGCTGTAAAAACTCTTCCACTTGCGAAGGGAAGTTGTGATTGTTGAGGAGTAAACATTTGGTTAAAACTTAGTGGATGGACCTCTTCCGAAGGTAGCTTTTATAGTGAGATTTCTTGATTACTCTATTTGTTGCGGTGTTTATGTATAAGTATATAACATGTAATTGACTCACCCAATCTTTGGTTCCTTTTTTAATTAAAATGGCTCTTATCATATTGTCCAAGTCACTTGGCCCTCTCTACACCCCCTGGGACTCTGGATGTCGTGTGTGGTTATGTATGATGGTAAGTATACAATATCCTTTTGAATAAATGGACTACAAATTCTTTGCCGTTGTCAGATTGAAGAATTTTGGACACCCCGATTATTAAGAAGATATTCACCATATGATAGACCACTTCTTTGGCAGTTTCGTTTTTAAGGCCCATAAGATACAGAATTTGGAAAAGTGATCTTGATAATTTAAAATGAAGGCATATCCTCCCATGGTCATGCCTGATATAGCAATTAAATCTACCTGACCCCTTTCTCCAAAATTATTCGAGATTAAAGGATGCACTACTCTTTTGCAACGTTTCCCTACAAAAATGACAAGTATGTCTTAATTTATAATTCTGTCACATTGGCTATTGTTTTTCTTATTTCGAGAATGGTTCTTCTGCGACCACCATGCCACACATTTTCATGGGTAACCTTGATGGTATCGTATAGATGAATGAAATATTTCCCCGTCTTTTTTTTACAGATTAGCTTAGTTATCCCAAATTGGATTTCAACCCTATACTTTCTCAGTAGGTGATATATGTCTTGTGTTTTTGTACTGGGGTTTCCTTGAGCGCTCTGAATTGAATTTTTCCCATGTAAATGGTGCTGATTTTGTTGACAAGTGTTTCTAGGTTTAATGTTCTGTCTTTCAAATTGTATTCTCCAATCTTGAATTCTAGTGGTTTGGGTGTCTTCTTCATCTCTCCACATCTCTGAAATAATCATTATTAAAATTAAAAATAAATATTCTGTTTACGAAATTTAAAATAATTTGAATATGTATACCTAAATGTTAGTCATAAGAGACCTTATAAATATAGCTTTATTATCGGAGCAAAAATCACCACCACTAAAAACTCTTTATCAGAACAAGTCGTAAAATCAAGAGAAGAACTTGCAATTTCAGTTTAGTAAATGTAGCGATTTCGACTATATATCACATTTTTTTTCAGGTTTAGTTTGTTTAGTTTTTACCTTTCTCTGGATTGGGATGTAGATGACTGATGCGCGTCCATATTTACACATGTTGAGGTCAAATTCAAGTCTTGGCTAGGGCATACAATTGATGATAATGGGGGAAGTATACTCCCCGAATTCGAAGGATTCGGTGGGTCATACACTGGACCCCAATTCCGCAATCGCCTCTGCCACAAAGTCCTAATTTTCACTCGACAGCTCCATTTTCGGTATACTGAGTAATGTGAATATTTGAAATAAATGTGAGGCTACCTCAACTGTGTGTCTTTTGTTCAATTAACCGGTCGTGATAAGGGCAAATTGTGAATAGTGGTCGTGATATAGTTCAAAATTGTATTAAAATCGTTGACATTGGACATATCGTAATCCTTAGCCAATGATAACCTCTTCTTATATATATTTCGTCCTCATTTGTTTACAGACAGCACATGTTTGTATATCTATAATCCGCTAATATTTGCAATGTCCCTTTTCAGCTTATTGAAAGTGTTGTGTACCCACCCTCTTATGTATCTTGTTTAGGAACTATTTTGTCTACGGCTAATCCATCCACTAACCTGCCTTACCCTTAGAGGTAAACAGTACGGATTTGTATCAGGTTTATTCCCCTAGATAGGTTGCCAACCAAAGGCCGACGAGTCCCATCCACCCGGATTTGTATAAGGTTGTCTCCCCTAGATGAGTTGGTGACCAAGGCTAACGAGTATCCCTTTTTCGGCTCATTGAAAGATTTTGTGCCCCCACCCTTAATCCATCCACTAACCTGTTTTACCCTTAGATAAGCATTATGGATTTGTATCAGGTTGTCTCCCCTAGATGAGTTGCCGACCAAGGCTGACGAGTCTCATCCACCCGGATTTGTATAAGGTTGTTCCCCCTAGATGAGTTGCCGACCAAGGCTGACGAGTCCCATCCACCCGGATTTGTATAAGGTTGTCCCCCCCCAGATGAGTTGCCGACCAAGGCTGACGAGTCCCATCCACCCGGAGTTGTATACTTTTTAAATTATATAATACTGTATTAATTTTCCTTTTTATGTTTTGATCCTTTAGTGTATCTATATATAATTTAAGTCTCTCCCTCATAAACAGAGAGGATTTTTGAGAATGTTTACCGTAATTCTTGACCATATCCTCTATTATTTCACAAATTCTTCTCTCTGGTTGTCCGCCGGTTGCAGTACTAAATGACCCTCACTACCCCCCGCCCTTGAATAACTGATTTCATCTAATATTAATTACCAAGAACCTTATTTAATTTATTTTGTCTTATGATATAATTCGAGACTCTAAACTCAAAAAAATTGAAATGGTTCGATGTCTTCTTCATCCATAACCTCTCTGAAAAATAAATCATTATTATGATTAGAAAAATATTTTGTTTATACAATTAATACAAAAAAAATGAATATTGATAACTAACTGCATATCTAAATGTCACAAAAAACACTAATAAATATAGCTTTATCGTCGCATCAAAATTTATTACCTCTATAAGAAAAAGTCATAAATTATTTCTTATTATCAAGTAATTCCTCTGATATATATATATATATATATCTGAAAAATAAATAATTATTAATAAATTAGATTAATATTTTGTTTATGAAATATATATATTTGTTTTAATATTAACCCCTTCAAACTCATATAATGTAAAGGTTGCCAAATCATCAATAAGAAATAGAGTTCTCTCAATCTTTTCTCCAAAATTAGTTTTTCTGCCCACAGTTAACCCAAAGACAGCTGCAGTAACTAAAACTAAAGGTTTGTAAATACCCCTGATGGTAATAAAGGCTTTAAAGTATCCCTAATAGGTTAACAAATTTCATCATATGTAGGTAACTAAATACATACCTAAAGGTCATAAGAGACCTTATAAATATAGCTTTATCGTTGGAGAAATATTTACTTTGATATAAATCAGTATTATAATCTGATAAGACTAAATGTCATAAGAGACTTTATGAATATAGCTTTATGGTCGGAGTATAATATTTACTACCACTAACAAATCTGTCAGAATAAGTCATAAATGGTTTTCTTATTATCAAGTTATGCCTCTGATATAATTATAAATCAGTATATTTATGTCGTTGCTCTGACAGGTGATGAATTGGACCTTTACCCATTTATTGAAGGTTTTTTGTCTGCTAATCAATAAACAAACAATTTTATAAAAAAAATAATATTATAGTATACCTGTTGGAGCCTCTTTGGATATGTTCTCCAATCCTAAATTGTAGTGGTTCAGTGTCTTCCACATCTCTAAACAAAAAATAATAACCCCTTCAAACTCATATGACACACAGAGGTTGCCAGAAATATAATTATCTCACTTTTATCCTCTCTAAAATTAATTTTCTGGCCACATCTAACTCAAAGACAACTGCAGAGGTTATTGAAGTAACTAAACTAAAGATTTGTAAATACCCCTGATGGTAATAAAGGCTTTAAAATATCCCTAATAGGCTCAAAATTGTATCATATATCGGAGAGGGTTACAAATTAATAAATATTCTGTTTACGAAATCGGAAATAATACGGATATTAAATGTATACCTAAATGTCAGTCATAAGAGACCTTATAAACATTTAGCTTTATGAGAACCAGTCGTAAAAATCAACAGAAGAACTTGTAATTTCAGTTTAGTAAACGTAGCTATATTGACTTTATATATCTTTGTTTGAGTTTTAGTTTGTGGTGTTTTACCTTGTTTGTCTCTTTCTCCAAAGTGTTGGAGAATTTGAAGCGCTGGATTGGGATGCGGATGACTGATGCGACATATGAGTGTCCATATTTACACATGTTGAGGTCCAATTCATAGGGCATACAATTGGTAATATTGGGGGGAAGTAACTGTCGGGAGTTCTCACAACTTCTGTTAGTGGTTCGGTGTCTTCTTCGTCCTTCATCGCTCCACATCTCTAAAAAAATCATCATTATTTGCCCCTTCAAACTCATATGACGCACAGAGGTTACCAGAAATAGAGTATCTCACTCTTATAATTACCTCTCCAAAATTAGTTTTCTGCCCTTCAGTATGACTGACCAAACCGTTTCCGCCATGACACCCAATTACGCCTACTGTCAATATTTCCAAAAATAATATGATCCAATTGGTCAAGATTGTTATACGAGTGTGGGTGGTTATATAGCAAGATTTTTTCTCGGCGATGTCTTGACCAATTTTCTCTATCTGGACAATAAAAATGCCATCCAAAAATAGTCTAGTCCCCATGATTTACTAAATTTTGTGGTTGAATCAAATCTCACTCTTGTTGACAATAGCTTTGAAACAACTATTAATCCCGCAACGGGTGAAACTCTCTCCACCTACGAGCAATTAATGTCCGAAATATATAACGATAAACCAATGTTTACCGAAGAGGAGAATATTATGTATATGAACAAGTATTATCAATACCTAGGCTCGAGAACCATCAATCACTACGGACAACCTATTGGCGGAGAAAAGCATATCGAACAATTCGACACTACCTGACAGCAGTGGCTGAGTACCATAGGCGATTTTTCGACCCATTCAATTTAGATCTTAAATAAACAAAAACCGACTTAAAATGAGTAATAATCTTAAAGGGGATGAAGGAGTTCTAGGAGTGTACTTGCATATACAAATAATTTAAAAGTTTTATATGATTATGGATGTTGAAGCCCATAAAAGTGCTCCTTGCCTTTGCTACAACTTACCGGTGTGAGGCAGGATTGTCAGCACTCAAGTACCGAAACCGTTTGCAACCAGAGCATGACCTAAGACGCAGCAGCCTATCATCAAAATCCCTCTAATTTGAGAAGCTACAATAATGATTAATTATTAATTATTGACTTGTTCACCCTCTTAGAGCGTCGACTCTCATAATATGGAACCTAATTTGGAGAGAAATAATAAATCGTGCCTAATCATATTTTGGTTTTCTCAAAAAATAATATTAAACCAGGAAATATTTGTTCTTATATGTCATATAGAAAGGATTTCTCAATTATATTTGTATTTTTCAGGTTACAAAATACATATTATTAGACTATAATTATAATGTTCGTTATTTATTCCTTGTATTGTCAATCTTAATCATATTTACGCAACAAACATTAAACTTTTTGTGAACCCCTTGAATTGTGAAAAGCTGCTCTTTCTCAAGCCAGACCTAAAAATGTAATCATACTGAAAGGGTTATATATAATTATGTTGAAAACATTAAGTTAATTTCTTATTAGGCATTTAGGGTATGGGTCGGCATAGTAGATTCAGGGTAGGATTTTGGGTCGTTGTTAAAAAAGGTTAAGAACCACTGTTTTAAAGTATCCCTAATAGGCTCAAAATTGCATCATATATCCGAGAGGGTTAAAAATTAATAAATATTCTATTTACGAAATTGAAAATAATTTTAATATTAAATGTATAATTATCTAAATGTTAGTCATAAGAGACCTTATAAATATTTAGCTTTATCACTTAATCACAATTTACCACCATTAAAAACTCTTGTCATAACCAGTGGTCAAATCAAGAGAAGAACTTGTAATTTCAGTTTAATAAATGTAGCGATTTTGACTTTATAATTATATATAGTATCTTTGTTTAAGTTTTAGTTTGTTGAGTTTTACCTTTTGTCTCTTTCTCCAAAATATTGGAGAATTTGAAGTGCTGGCTTGGGATGTAGATGACTGATGCTGTATATCGGTATGAGTGTCCATATTTACACTTGTTGAGGTCCAATTCATAGGGCACACAATTGGTGATAATGGGGGGAAGTGATTGTCGAGAGTTCCCACAACTTCGCCGAATTCGAACGATTCGGTCCTCGATAATATTGGAGAAACACTGGATTGGAAGTCCTGACTACTACTATGAGGGTATATAATTGGTGATAATGGGGGAAGTATCTGTCGGGAATGTTCACGACTTTCCGAATTCGAACGAATCGGTGTACCTCTTTCTCCTCGGTAATATTGGAGAAACACTGGATTGGAAAGTCGTTGTCTTTTCATCGGGGGTACATCCACGTGTCGTGAACAACCATGAATATTTTTTACTTGGGGCCATACATTGGACCCCATTTCCGACTGCAATCACCTCTATCACAAAAGTTCCATTTTTCACTCGACTGGAGAATTTAAAGGAGCTCTCCCTCATAAACATAGAGTTTTTTTAGAATGTTTACCCTAGTTCTTGACTCTATCTATCATTTCACAAATTTTTCTTTCTGATTGATTGTCCGTCGGTTGTAGTACCAAACGACCCTCACCACCCACCAGTCCTTGGATAACTGATTTCATCGAATATTACCAAGAACCTCATTTAGTCGGTTTTTTGTCTTATGAGATAGTTCGAGACTCAAAGCTCATAAAATTGAACCTCAACTAAGACACTTCCAGGTTCGAAAAAATCTCATAAAAATGAACCTCGACAAAGAAGCCCACTTCCAGGTTCGAGACTCAAAGTTCATAAAATTGAACCTCGACAAATTCCACTTCCAGGTTCGAAAATATAACCAGATTATATTTCCTAAAGATATATTAAAAAATATGGATATATGCCAATAAAGAGATATTATAAACTGAGACTCAAGGTTGAAACGAAACTAGTGTTCTGGTTATATAAAGTTTATTGTAAAAATATTATACCACACCATGCACACAATATGGCTCTAAATATTAAAAAAAAG
>JBAKBP010023427.1:0-36949 GCA_037953745.1 Lithodes maja
CTGGCTGCTTCCAGACGATCCCCAGGTACTTATCAAAGAGGTGGGATAAGTCAAACACTGGGTAAAAGTTAATAGGTTCTTGTATTCAGGAGTGAAGTGGGTACCTTGTGGGTACAGGGAGACCTTTGGTAGGCTAGTCTCTCTCTCGATCTGATCATAACATACCCCTAGCGGGCAGATCATGAAATACCCATAGTTACCATGTGCAGTCAATACAGTATAATTGTATAAGTGAGTGCACATGATTAATATGGTACATGTTTAATATAAGGAGGTATGCATATAGATAATATTAGTCTACATACAGATACTTAAGAATGTTGTTGCCTCAATAAATCATATACATACACCTCCCTCCCCCCTCACATTCGTAGTTCAATCTCGAGCGGACTCCTTTTCTCTGGGTCGTTTCGAATAACGTGGGGCAACTGGGGGGTCAGATGCAGAGGACAACTGTTTCTGGTCATTACAAGGGGTCGCAGGGGACTGGGGAAGGGGGTCAACACTTTGGGGTACAGGGCGGAGGAAACGGCGGTTCCGCCACCACACACGACCACTAGGGAGACGCACCTCATAATCCATGGACTTGCCAAGACTCATGACAACCCCCACCTTGTCCCAGCATTGCGATGTCGGGTCTTGAATCCGAACTTGCTGACTGACACGCAACCTGGGGAGGGGCTGTGCGTGCGCATCGTACCGGGTCTTAACCTGCTCGGCACGGTCGGCTGCACGTCTGTCACAGTCCTCGGCCTTGCCCTGCCACTCCTGAGCGAAGGATCTGGGGTCGGCAGGTAGACATGTCCGAAGGGGATGACCATACAGGAATTGGGCAGGGGAGTGGCCAGTGAAGTTAGGAGTGTTCCGGAGTTCCATGAGACCCCAGTCAAAGTCCTCTATGTCAATGTTGCCAGAGGGTGCAGTCTGAATAATGAGCTGCCTGATTGACCTCACTGCAGCCTCGGCATGGCCGTTTCACCTGTGGGTGATGCGGTGACGTAACCATATGGCGGACTCCCCATCGCTCTATAAAGTCCCGGAAATCCTGGTTGGTGAATTGTGGGCCTCCATCGGTTCTCAGACAGAGGGGAACACCAACTTCCCGGAAGTAGCGACAGAAGAGCCTGATTGTTGCCGAGGCAGTAGCGTCGCCTTTGCAGGGGACGACAACGGGCCACCCCGAGAGACGGTCGACCACGACCAGGAAGGACTTCCTGGCAAATATGATAAAGTCGGCCGAGACAGACTCAAAGGGCCCCGTCGGGTTCTCGTCATTCAGGAGGGGTTCCTTCTGGAGGCCAGGCTGGAGGATCTGGCACGACTCGCAAGCATGAACAGTACTGGCGATGTCGGAATCTATCCCCGGCCAGAAGACAGCCTGCCTCGCTCTGCTCTTGGTGGCCTCCACACCTCTGTGACTGTCGTGGAGTTGCTGCAGGGTGCGGCGGCGGAGAGCCGGAGGAACCACAATCCGATCTCCGTAGAGGACGAGATCTCCCTCAGCTCAGAGATCATCCCGTAGCATCCAGTATGGAAGCAAGGAATCATGTAGGTTATAATAGTTGACAGGGAAGCCTGAGGTGACGCAGTCGAGTAGACAGACGTATGTAGGGTCCGCTCTTGCCGCGGCGCGAAGATCCTGTAGAGTCCTCTCGGCGTCTTGTACTGGAGATTCTCCTGGGTTGATGACATCCAAAATGGGCTTAGGAAAGTCCTGAGAGATGATGGCCAACTCCCTGCAATGGCGATAAGAAAGCCGAGGAGTCTGAACACCGTCGTGCACTTGAATCAGGGCAGGACACGATCTCTTGCCTAGGGTGAGGGTTACCTGAAATGCACCCAGAGCAGGCACCATCGTGGACCCATCCGCCGTGAGCGTCATGGTAGGCGAAGGGTCTTGCAGGCTGCTCCTAGAGACACCCAGAGATCCTAGATGTCGCAGGCCAATCACTGTAATGTCAGAGCCTGTGTCCGGTAGTATCCGTAGGCGGGATTTGACATCGCCGTGTGACAGGGTGACAACGATGGGCTGTGGTGTCTTGTCGGCAGAGGAAGAAGTTGATCCCACACGACGACAGTTGTTGTGCTTTGCCTCGTGAGACTCGCTGGAGTCGGAGGAGGTACCACTGCTGCTTGGAGATCCCCCTCGGCGCTTGTCCTTCTTCTTCGACGCCCGACAACACTTCTCAATGTGCCCAATGCGGTGACAGAGGTGGCACTGGACCTTACTGGCGGGCGGGGCACTTGATCGTCCGCGACCAGTGGCCTTGTCGTCCGCAGGCGTCGCAGGTGCTCTGAGCAGCTGGGCACGTGTCCAACCCATGCTGGCGAGCACAACACTGGCAGAAATCCATTGACTTCGATGAATTCTTAATGGGCAGAGTCTTGCCGTTTCCCTGAGCTTTCTTTTCCTTTTTATACAAAGAAATTGCGCTCACTTGGTCAGGAGGAGCACTAATGGCCGTGGTCGCAGATATAGCGGCCTCATAGGAGCGGCACCTAGTCACAACATCCTTTAGTGGTGCTTTGGAGTCCAGGGAGATAAGCTTCTGTACCAGCTCCTTGTCTCTGATCCCGATAAGGATCACCATCTTGAGCTGTGTTTCCTCGCAGACAGATGAATTTCCCGGGCACACATCAACTTCCTCGGAAATGCACTTCAGGCGGACATAAAACTCGGCAAATGACTCCCCTTCAAGCTGCTTACAACTCATCAATTCCCTTAGATGAAGTGCTTCGTTGCGAAGTCCCTTGATGTGAGCTTGCAGGGCATCCAACACCTCATCCACCGCCTTGTCAGTCGAAGGGGCGATCTGAAGGGTGTGTTCAAGTATGCACTGCATCTCGAGGGTCAGGCACATGCGAAGCTGGATCATCTGCTTTGCCGGAGGTAGTTTGGGGAGGTCCACCATTACTGCATAGTCATCCCAGCGACGTCTCCACTCTCGAAACATCTGAAAGGTGGAGTCGGCTTTAAGTGGTGGTGGGGACTGTGCTGTAGCCTTTGGTGGTGGTGGAGGTACTGAGGAATCTGAAGGGCTGACTCGTTGCTGTTGGGAAGGTGGGCCCTGGGCCATGGAGGGATCTGTAGATATCCTGGAAGTGGCCAACAGTTGAATCAAAGCCTGAAATCTTGCATTCTCTTCCTCTCTTCTTAAAGCCTCCTCTTGTCTTCTCACTGCCTCCTCTTGTCTTCTCACTGCCTCTTCTTGCCTTCTAGATTCCTCCAGAAACTGAATAAACTGTAGGAAATCGGCCCCAGACGGAACTGAGGGTGAAGCATGTGGGTGGGAGGGTGGAGGAGGTGGAGTGCGTAAGGGGGTAGAAGTAGAGAAACCAGAAAAATCTTGGGAGATTTGTGGAGGTGGAAGTGGTCCAGAAATCCCAGGGGAGGTTTGTGTAGGAGAGCTGGGAGGTAATGTGGGATTGTGTTGCAATCGTACCTCTTCCTGGTCTGACATCCTCTTGTTAGGGCAACAGATAGACAGGTTGATAACAAAGAGTCGAAAAATTCCCCACTTGAATATTCGTCCTAGTAGATAACAGTGTTTTTGCTGCGAAAGATTGCCAGCAACAAGTAGTGTGTGTGACGGCGTGCTCAGTACATGTATGCGTATGTGTGTTCACCAACCGCTCGTGGCTCAGGAGGGGGAGGCGGCCGCGTTCACTCACTCAACTCAGTGTTGCTCAGGGCGTGGTGGGAGGAGGGTGTAGCGCTCCGCTCGCTGGCTAGCCCTGCTGCTTCGATACGCTCTGGAACTCGTACCCAGGGCAAGCACACATGAAATATACACAAAATAAATCACTGGCAATACACAACACTTTACTGTTAGCACTGTATATCCAGGGGCACTGCTCACTGTAATCCTGGGTCTGGAGGCACTGTCTTACTCCCGAGTGGTGGAGCTGGCTCGGTAATGGCGGCTTCACAGGGTCCCACCGGATTGTCCAACTTCGTAACTCCGGTTTGTACTCACTGCACCATGTATATGTTGGGTCTGGCTGCTTCCAGACGATCCCCAGGTACTTATCAAAGAGGTGGGATAAGTCAAACACTGGGTAAAAGTTAATAGGTTCTTGTATTCAGGAGTGAAGTGGGTACAGTGTACAGGGAGACCTTTGGTAGGCTAGTCTCTCTCTCGATCTGATCATAACATACCCCTAGCGGGCAGATCATGAAATGCCCATAGTTACCATGTGCAGTCAATACAGTACAATTATATAAGTGAGTGCACATGATTACTATGGTACATGTTTAATATAAGGAGGTATGCATATAGATAATATTAGTGTTACATACAGATACTTAAGAATGTTGTTGCCTCAATAAATCATATACATACAGTCTTCATCTTCTTCTCCTCACTCTACATTCTTGTCATATTGCTCTTCTTGCTGTGAGTGTGTGAGTGAGTTGCAACATGTACTATCATAGCCTTTGCAGAAGCAGTAGCTGGTACAGGCAAGGCCTGCAGCTACGCAGCTGGACTTTGCTGTTAAACAGGGTTTTAACCCAGCTTTGCAGCTACAGCTGATCACTTCCAACACGGCAGGAGGAGCAATGGGGCTTGCATCCAGGATGGGCATGATGACTTCCTCTCCCTCCTTCTCGCCTTCCTTCTTATTCCATCCAAACTCTGTTATGTCCACAGCTGGTGGGTCAGGGCAGTCTGCTGCTTTCCAAAGCAGCAACTGTAGATGGGCACGCCGTCCATGGAGGAGAGCGTTGCGCTCTGTAGGAGGCAGTGTCTTCAGTGCTGGGGGGGTTTTGCGCTTTCGGTAGATGTCATATCTGGCGACGTTCAGAGATGCCGACTCCCTCTGGTTGTACAGAGCCAGGAAGAAACCACTCACTGCCTCTGTAATATGTAAATCAGTAGCTCCCTCCTCTCTGATGAAATGAAGCAGGTCACCAGGTACTACTCTCATGGCCTTGAGTGCGGACACCTTCCCTTTCCCGGCGGGATAGGAGGTGGTGTCACATCCGGAGAGAGCATGCATAGCCAGGATGGAGCGACACTGCTCACCGAGATTCTCTAGTGTCGAATTGATGTTGAGAATAGTGCCATCCCATCTCCATCTGCAGGTGACATGTGATACCCACCTTCCAGCACCAATAGACCACGAGTACGAAAACATCAGTATCGTCGCTGAGAATGCGGCCAGTTGTAGCTCCGCGACTGGCTGCATCCAACATGTATGAGATGAGGGAGACGTCAGTCTCGTCATGAGTGACAATACTGTCTGCTTTGCTGACCATCTTGATGTGATCTCCTATACTGTGTGTGCACAGCTCACCCAGTCTCCGTTTGTTTGTCTTGTTCTTCATCACTTTGTCGTGGCTAGGTAGAGGGGTTGTCAGTGAGAGTCGGTACTCTGTTGAGGTCTCCCCGGCTCTTCTCTGCCTCTCGTGGTCTTTGGCAGAGACTTGCTCATACCGGTCAAAGATGACAAATGTTTCGGTGAAGTAGTGATTAAGCCGGCGCCCCATGCTGGCTGCGAGGTCAGCCACAGTGCCTGACGATGGCCACACCACGTGGTAGATGAGCTGCGATGCATCAACGAGTACAACATGTGGTGGGTGGGGATTGGGGACAAGGATTCCAAGACACTGGACGATCACAGACTTGTTACCCTTCCTGAGGCTTCCATACTCATCGATGATGGATGCAGGGACCGGACCGAGCTTGTAGTCAAAGAGGGCAGAGAGCTCCATTCTTCTTTTGCTCCCCACCACCAGCAGCCGAGCAAACAACGCCTCAAGGTCACATATGATCTTCTCATTGACCTTCACTCTTTTTTTGTTGAATTTTATTGTCACCACCTTATTTGAGATGGGCGCATGAAATCTCTCAGGAAGTGATGAAGAGAACAGTGTGCTCATGTCCTGTACGATCTTCAATGCATCTTGCACATTCACTTTTTCATCTGCCACCTGGCCATTTATGATATGGTGGAGGGTCGCGGTCTCTGTGGTGAGTGGATGGGAGTTTTCCTGTAGCACTCTCAGGATTTTAGCCCGGTCCTCTGCGTCCAACTCCCGCCGTCCTTTACCCTCTTCTTTGTGTCTGTTGGGCTTCATTGTCTTATCCGGTGCTTCAGCATCGTGGTAAATCTAATCCAATGACTTGGAGAGATAGGAGCAGATGCCGAAAGATTGGATCCACATGGCAACCTGCTCAGGGTTGGTGGAGATGCCCTTCATGCCTCCTACTCCCTTCCCTTGCTTGATGCATGTCTGCTCCCCAAACATGTCTCCACTCACTGCAGCTGCACCATCAGAGTGGCGGCACACATGGCTTCCAGCGTAAAGGTCATCCTGGGCAGTAGCAGGAAGGTACTGCATGTCGCGCAGATGCCATGTGATCCATCTGGCGTAGTGGTGATGACCGGCAGCAAAGAAATAGGGCAGCATCTCTTCAAGGCAGTGTTGTTGCAGCATCCAATCACCCTCTCTTTCTGCTCGCCAGAACCTGTGAGCGATTAGGGTAGGGGTGATGAAGCAATCCACCCATAGCCGGCCTGTGGGGTGCTCTCTGGCTTTCTCCAGGAATGCCGTTATCTGCTCGTGAGTCTTCTCTCCCTCCTCTAAGAAGTCATGAAGAAGAGCAGACACAACCACACGGAAGGCTCGCATAGCCTTGGGCCAGGCCTTCCCATTGAAGATGGATGTCAGGCCTCCAAATGATGCACCGACTAGCTCCTCCACACCTGTTGAATTTATCAGTTGTCCGATTGAGCCGATGAATGACATGAGAGTGTGCATCATCCCAGGTCTGAGAACCACTGATGACCATCGCTGCAGATCACTCCACTTGATCAGGCAAGCGATCACGTACAGCTGCATGTCAAACATGATATGACTGTGGCTCATGCCAAGCTGCCTCAGTGATGTGTCTAAGTAGGCAATGGTACTGAGCACTGTATCAGGGTGGGCAGGGGGCGAGTCAAGCAGTGGTCCAAAGACACTTATCGTCTTCAGCTTTGGAGCACTGTCATCACCATTGCGATCTTGCACAACATTGTAGGCTGACCAGTCCAGGGGAAGAGGGGAAGAGTGGAGCTGCGAGAGCCAAGCAGCATCCTTCTTCTGTGCTCTTGAAACACTTTGTTTGATGGCATCTTGGAAAGCCTCAGTTCTTGGGACTTCTTTCAGAGCTGGTGGAGTCATCTTCTTGGGGCCTGTGTAATGTTCAATGACAAAACTGGTCTTATGAGCTAGACTAAGTTTCCCAGCTTCAAGCTTCGTCAGACGGGGTAGTTTCAGCGACATGACCTTACCACCAGGTGTGGCTCCTCCGGGGAACAGGAGACCTGCTGGATTCTGCACAAACTGAGTGGCCATGGCATGAGTCATGCGGCGACCATTGGGTGTGAAGACCACACGATCAAAATTATCACCCCAACTGTGGATAGGGCCGATGTGCCTCTCCAGGCCGACTGCGCGCAGGTACTTATCTAGGTCCTCAGAAGTATATTTGGCAGCTGACTTCCGGAACCGTATGACTTCATCGTAGGTAGTGACAATGCCATGCTCATGTAGGTTCTGAACCAGTTCTGAGCTGCCATACTTGTGGTGGAGTTTGACAGCAAGCCCCAGAGTTGTCTGATTCCAGCTCCTACTGATGTGCTGCTGGATGCATTATGTGAGTGTAATTGATGGTTTAGTCACTTTTCCTTCCTTGGACACGAGACGAGACAAACTTCAGAAGGGTTGGACTTGTGTCTTGAACGACCTTGTCATGTCGGAAGCTGCCAAGGTCATATTGATGGGGCAAGGGAATATTCCGGACCTCTGCTCGCACTCTCCTGACAAGCTTGGTGACATCATCATCAGCACTAGAGGTTTCAGCTTGTTATACTAGTTTGAGTGACTTACCAACGCACTGTCTAAAGCCAACAATAGTCTTGCACCCTTCAACCCTAAGTACAACTACAGTGTCACCATAATAATCACACAAGTTGGATAGCATCTGCTTCCTGCAGAGGTCCCCGGAATTAACTACATATACATCATGTAACTCTGACACAGTCCAGGTCAACGACTTGTTTGTATTCATATGGTCAATGACAGCAGCTAAGCAGCTATCAACTGGTTTACAACTAGCACTTGCACTTGAGTCAATAGGCACCTTCCTAAAGTCATTGTAGCACTTGGTGTGATACTGAGCATCAGCTGCATGCAGCTCCACGACGCCATTCACCCGTAGCGCCACTACCTCAGCCCAGTCATCCTGGCGCTCATCACATTTAGACAAGATGACTTCTCTAAAGGATGGAATACCTGGTCTGTCTACAGTCGTTTAACTGGCTTCCACCTTTCAGGGTGTTTGGGGTCTTTAGGTTCACAAATGAGACCACAGAACAGAGTCTTTCGAATACTCGAAGGCAGATACTTTAGAGCTAAAAATTTGCTTTCCTGGCTGACGATTACTTGCGTCCGACTTGCGTTTTACATTTCTCGACCTAGAGGTATATGAGCTATAACATGATTTGTGACATAATACGGAGGCTGATGTAGCACCATGGGTAGCAATGATGCTTGACAAAGTCTCATGTATAGCTGTATCTCCAAGCTCTTCACTCCTATTAAGTAGAGATGCTATGCCTTTGGATACGGACGATTTGAAGTCATTGTTCCTGCTGTCGCAGGGCGCGAATAGGCATTTCTTCCCTGCCATGCCAACCTGAAAACAACAAATAAATAAAAATATTGTAGAGGCACTAGCCGACATACATACATGAAATATTGTCAATACAAGCGATTATGCTAATTAACCCTAGCAGAGCCTATGGGCACTTGGTGTTCCCAAGAATATTTATTTTCGTAAATCGTTCGTAAATGACGTCATTTCTGTCGCAGCAAAATTCTAAATACACCGTTGGAAAGGGCGTCCAAAACTCTATAAGATCACCAAATTTCATAACTGTCAGACAGAAATTATGTGTGCACCTATTAGTACTGCAAATTTTGAATACTCAAAAAAAAACTAAAAACTAATCTAAATACTCAATATCTCAAAAACTATAGCAGCTAGCGAGATGGGGCTTAGTGCGTTGAACGTGCCAGGTTACGATCTGTTCAAATAAACACTAACATTGAAACTGTAGCTCAACATGAGAGTAGGGGCACTAACCACGCCAAAACATTTTTAGTGAAAAAATCCACGGTTTTTACATCCCTTTTCCACATGAAATTTTGATCGCAGGAAATTGTTATAAGAACACTCACGGAAAGCATATCTATCTAAGTGTATTATGTCCAAATTTCATACAGAACCTTCAAATAGTTTGCTCACACGAAGCATTCAAACGGAGCAATAGAGCAAAACAGAAATTTCAGTGTCCCAGGCCTATGTTTGTGAGGGTTAATGCTAATTTTGCTAATTGCCTAACATATGCAAGTTAGCATCTGGCAGTTTCTAAGTGCTGGGGACCCATACTGTACATTTGTAACTTAAAGCTTTGGGGTACTCAACATTTCCGGGTTCACAATAGGGCTCTATAGGCTGGCAAGTAGACTATATGATATAACACACCGACAACAATAAACAAATACATGTCTTGTAAATTATACTGGTAGATAATAGCCCTCTCTGATGGGACTGATACTTACCCTGGCCCATGGACTATATCTTACAGCTTAACCCACTCAGTACCGGTGACATAATTTTAATTATATTCTGGTAACTATTTGACAATTATATTCAGCTTAGGAAGGACCAATTAAATGGTTACAACATTTATAATGTAATCCTTTTAGCTACCATTTATCCTTCCTAAGCTTCATAATCCCTGAAAGGGCGTTAATTGAGCTTTCCAATGACACCCGAACCATCCTTCTACAATCACTGGTTGTCTTGCAACGATCGTGCAACCGAAGGGCAAAATCGCTAAAATACGGTAATTTTCTTACATTATTACGTGTGAAACGAGTGAGAGAGGGTGGAGTACAAAGGAGTACATCTCAGTAGCTCCACGGCCACCGTGGCGAGCGGTCAGGAGGTAATCTACGCTCCTCCCACCGCTCAGCTCTCTCTCAGAGCACATTACGTGCTCAAAATTGCACTCGACAATAGCCGGGCCCCGCCACATAGGCCACATTTATTTCACTCGACAATAGCCGGGCGCCGCCAGTTAAGGGTTAAACTAGAAACACTCCTAATCGTCTAATAATAGCCAGAATAAAACTGACAAAATGCGCCATAATCTTAAAAGGATTAATCGAATTGTACTGCAAGAGTTAATATATCTTAAATTAACATTCAAAGATGTTTATATTGGGGAAGAGAGACAGAGGACAACAAAAGTTAAATTATTAAAAATGCAAACTACGAAATACGAAATATACAAATTCGAGAGTGTTAACTTGTTGAGGGTTATGAAGCGTTTTGAATATATTCTGGCTATTATTAGACGATTTTATACAGCTCTTCATCTGTGGAAATTAAAAGGCCAAAGCGTATCTCAATTAACCCTATGACTTGTATATAGGCTATCCATCCTAATTTGAATAAAGTCGTCTACTAAAAGCCAGAGTAAACTGTCAAAACGCATCAAAATCCTCAAGTGGTTAAAGCTATAAAAAAGGAAACTTGTCGAGAATATGACATTTCCAACTGCAAGGTGCAAAGAAATTGCTGTCAAATAATTAATACAAGCCAGCCTAAAGCAACTCGTTTAATATTCTTCAATGTGAGTGAGTAGTTATGAAGTCCCACCCTGACGCCTGTGAATGTCATTAGTGCTTCATCTCGCTGTCTCGGAGCTTCATATTCACAGTGATATTAGACGATTGTATCCAACTTTTTAACCCATTTAGTACCAATGACGTCCTTTTCATTATATTTTGACAACTATTATACAATAGCTATCAGCTTAGGAAGGACATCTACCAATTATTAGGCTACAGGCTATCTTAATTAATCCTTTTAGCTACAGTATATCCTTCCCAAACTGCATAATATCGTCTGATTATAGCTAGAATAAAATAAAGAAGACGTCGCTGGTACAGAAATGGTTATATTTACCTTAGGCAGTATCTCTTTAAATCAAAGTAGGCATATTACCTAAAACACGATTCCTACAGATGGCTCCTAAATTGTACAGAATCGTATACTGATAGCCAGAATAAAAGAAGAGAATAAAGAGACGACAACAATTGAAAGTTAATACCCAGTACTTATGGTCAGTCAGTCAAGAAACAAGAAAACAAGCAACTTAACTGAGTGACTTATGAGTTCCTCCCCAGGCGCCTGTGAACCCAAGGTTTCATCTTGCATTTCGGAGCTTCGTATTCATGGTTACATTAGACAATTATTGTATTCAGCTATAAACGATATCTATGAATCAAAGGCTATAGACTATGTCATTTAACCTACTAGCTAACTAGCTCTTACAACCTTATGATTGAAACAAATTATTACCAACTAACATAACCTCAACTAATGATGGCCAGAATAAAAGCAGACATCATAATTATCGTACTAAGGATTTTTATAATTCAACTATTATTTATCATTTACTAGCATTGGCCGTTAATAAATGTTACGATGTATTATCAGCAACAATTACCAACACAGAAACAGCTTATCTAAAATAAATTAAACATACACAACCACGCAAAACAAAAACACGCAAATAAAATAATCCGAAAGCATCAATACTTGTCACGAAATAATGTCTAGACTGTAGCAATACACACACACCCAAGTGAGTTACGAGCTACCCCCTGGCGCCTATGAATCCCATTATTGCTCCATCTTCCAGTCTCGGAGCTTCATATTCGCGCCACCTCACGGGTGTTGGGGTGGTAGGGTGGCAGGGTTAGGATATGTGTGGGAAGGAGAGGGGGGGGGGGGGGGATGTAGGGAGGGATATCATATTGAAACCAAGATGAAACAGTCCTTAACACTATCTAATCTGACCTCTTGGCGACTTTAATTATATTTTGTTTACAATATAGGATTTGCTAGTTTCTGCAATTTTGAAATGTCTCCTAGGCTAACAAAACCGCCTACCCAGACTTCTTTCAAACTAAAGAAAATGCCCTCCTAAATCCCCTTCAAACTCAATGTGTACATTTTTCGATACAAATACATACTACACATTATGGAGGATCAACTTAATAAATTAATAAATAACTATGCAAACTGCATTATCCCGGTTGAATAAAACAAACTCTACGGCATGCTCATCTAATTTCGAACAAACCCCGCCACAAATGTCTAAGGAATAAAATTAAAGCATCTCGATATTACCCATAGAGTACAGAAGGATAGAGAGGAGAGACGCCACAAATCTGTAAATATTGATCCGCGCGTTCGAGAGATGGCAGCACGATCGCAAAGGAAAATGGGAGGGTCCCCATTAATTTGTAATAATCCCTACCTTTTACTAATAATGCTATTAATATATAATCAATTGAACGTTATCCAGTGACTGTAGACATAACAGAGTTAAATAAACATAAGTAGAGGCTACTGTAAAGGCCAGATCTTAGTGAAATTGTTGTCATTATAAGAAGGTTCACAAGCAAAGCTCCTCCAACCCCTGCCATTGTTGTTGTGAGATTCGGGAGTTGCCAACGTCAAACGTGCTGGGACATAATATCCCTAGACGTCATAAGTATAAGCTAAGAACGTATTTTGTGTAAATGTCCAGTTTAAGTGCAACTTTACAAATTAACATCTACATAACATGTAACTAATAATACATATTAAATATTACATTTTAATGTTTGTTGTGTTGCTTTCATTACACTCCAAGACATAAATCAAAACTATCCCGAACTGAAACTAATCATATAATTACCGGTAAACTTATTATTTACATTGTAGGTTTGTTTTGCTGTTGGAGGGTTCATTTTGGGCCAGGATTTATGTCTGATAATGTACACTCTAAGACAATAATCGTGGCCTAATATGAGCCCTTGAACATCAAAACAAACCTCCCGCAATGTATATATGAAGTACAGTTACCCACATAAGTTCTGTCTCTCGTAGTGATCTCATGTATTAAAATATTGTGACGTTAACCACTCCGTTAGAACCGCATGGCTTGTCCTACAGTGACTCACTAGGATCGCCAGGGCAGTGGATGGGGCTACAGTTTATGTATTAGAGTGTGCTTTATTTCATATGAAAGCTCGTGTCATGGGCAGTCCAGAAAGGCTCTTTGTTTTCGCCCATGTCAAGGCTTTATATATCTAATTGTAAAGTATATGTTTTATCATTAACTAGTAATGATGGGATCTGGGAGAGAGAGAGAGAGAGTAGAACAGAGTGAGAGGGGGCGCGCAGTGTTTTTTGTTCCGCTCGATGACGTCACGGCTGGCTGCCTCGCGGGGGTTGGTGGAGAGAGGCCCTTACCATGCTGCAAGCTCTTGGTAGTGGCTAGATCACTTGTAACCGCTTTTTCCCCACGCACCTCGAGCTAGTGCGAGTATATATACAGTTCCTCGCCACTCTCTCCCTCAGATCTGGTTTCTAGAACGCACCCATATTTTTTCCCTTGCTATCTGTCCCCGCTGTGTACCTGAGAATCTTTTCCTCTGCCTATCTCTCTCATTTTCCATATCTTTCACCACCTTTTATTAATATTATACCCCCCTCTGGTTAACTCTGCAAAATCAGCTTCATGCTGGCCAGTTGTATTGTGCGTTAAGGTCTGATATAACCTATGTATGTTAGTTGTTAAGATAAGTGGATCACGAAGCATTGGTTGGCTTTCATATTGCCGCGTCCTATAATTATTAGTGTTCTGCTGGATTAGATAATGCTAGACTAGGAGTCTGATATTATAAGGTATTGTTTCCTATGAGTGCTGGCTTTAGTTAAAAGCTGCACAACATACCTGAGAACTGGAGTTGATTGAGTAAATTCTAGTCTGTGTGCCATTGAGAGTAGAGCATGCACGAATGAGGGCTTTTTGCCTATACCATTCTGCACTGTTCTAGTTTCGATTGTTTGTCTTTGAGGTACGCCAGGAGAACGCTTAATACTTCGGTATTAAGGTTTCTCAAGAGAGCTACCCTTCATTATAACGTAATATTTGACGCACAGACTTGAGATTTGCACTAGGCTATGCGGCATGCCATGCGCACCAGTATCTCGTATCATTGACTCTAGCTAGACTTTATCAGTCACAGTAGACATTAAGTATATTAACCTAATTACTCTTTTTATGCATACCCATTTATGATTACACAAGCATTTCGCAGCCTAGTTTGATGTATTGAGACACAAACGACTTAGGCTCTTTTTGTTGATAGGAATACTGCATTGTCGGGGCGATTATTATTATTGTTGTAGTGTTTAGGATATTCTTGGCTCCGACGGCATTATATATTCTGCCTTTTTGTGTGCATAGCCTGCACGAGCATTGTTCCGCTGCTTGCCTTTTTGGGTTCCATTTCCGATACGAGCATCTTTATAGCATCTAACATTTAAAGAAGATTCCTTGTTAGTGTTGAAGGACTTTAGTGCACTTTCTTTCATGCAGGAGTGCCTGACATTTATTGATTAAAGTAACGTAAGCTGTAACTTCTCTTACCACCTTACTTTGCATACCATAACCAAGCACCTTCGGTTATAGGTAGTAATAGGCTGTTTTCACATAACATTAAGCCTAGAGTAGACGCACATTTATTGAGAGTTTTGATAGCCTATTATTGCATATAGAACTCTGTAGAGTATTTGTGTTCTTTGTTCACTGGGAATACACATCAGAGGTTGGAGCTAGCGCTTTCCGTTGTAACATTTATGCCATTACTAGTCCAATGAATAAGAGCCCTGATATATTTGAACCCCAGTCGTAACAAATGGCGACCTTACCTAGGATTTGGTGAACCTACATTTATTAGCAGGGAACATTTGTTGTTTTGGAGAATATTTTGCGGGGATCAGCAAGAATTTTTTTTTTTTTTGCAACATAGTATAGCCCTTGAGTATTTCCGAGAATTTTTGTGTGTATATCGAGGTATAAGAGTTTGGGGTGCTTCTTTTCTGAATATTGTGGTGAGAAATTTTTGTGAGCATCATGTCTTATACCGGATCAGAGGAGAATGGAGACACAGTACGTAATGTCGAAACTGAGGAACAGCAGCATGATGAAAGGGTTAATCGGGTGAACTGTGAGGAGGATGCTAGGATATTTTTGCAATGGCCTGTTACTGCCGAGCGGTTGGAGGGTATGGATCGGTACGGTCTTCAATGCCTGGCCACAGCTATCGGTCATGCGGTTACTAGCAACATGACCAGGGATAGCTTGATAACGTGTGTACTGGGCAGGGTGACTGGTGAGCGAGATTGGTTGAGTGCTCAGAGCCCTTCGGCCATGCTTCCCCTACACTCGACTCCCAGTCATCCCAGTAGTTTGCCGACCCCGGGTACGCTTCCACAGGTGGGTGGTGACTGGCAGGGTGGGTTGCCCCTGGGGGGACCACCGGTAATTTCAAACATTGTAGCACCTTCACCTCCTCAAGGGTTATCTCCGGAATTATTGCTTCAGCTCGAATTAGCTAAGATCGAAGAGAGAAAGGCTATCAGGGCAGGTGAGCAGCAAATAGAATTAGCCAAGATAGAAGAGAGAGCCAAGCTAGCAAAAATCCAAGCTGATTTAGAGTCGACTAGGTACTGTGCCGACATGGATGTAGAGAAGTCGCGAGTAGAGACAACGGGACAGCGACTTGGGGCTGGTAACCGTGTTCATGAGCAGTCTCTCTCGCACTTATTGAAACTGGTTCCGGTGTTTGATGAGAGTGGTGTAACAGAATTTTTCACACGCTTTGAGAAGAAGTGCCAGGAACACCAGTGGCCAGAGAATAAATGGGCAGCACTTGTATCCTCTAGATTAATAGGCAAGGGTCTTAAAGCCTACGATGCGTTACCTTTGGAGTTATGTATTGTGTACGAGGATCTCAAGGAGGCTGTCCTGAGGGCTTACGAATTGCAACCAGAAACGTACCGTTTGAAGTTCCGGGGTGTAACTAAGGGAAGAGATAGCACCTTTTTGGAACACGCCCGGGACTTGTCCGATGCTATGGGGAACTGGCTCCGATCTGAGAAGGTCACAACATTTGATGAAATTAAGCAGTTAATGATGTTGGAGCAGTTCTTTAAGAGCACGGGCGGTGATCTAACTTTGAACTTGAAGGAGAAAAACCCAAGAACTCTAGTCGAAGCAGCAGAAATGGCTGATTGACGGCTGTCGTTGATTCGGGGTTGCGGGTCCTCACAGAAGTGCGATGTAAGTGCTAGGGACCGTTATCCTCCCCCTCCCCGTAACAATGACACATTTAAACAGAAGAGCCATGAAACAAAAACTGAATCCAAACCTTACATCACACCGTATGTGAAATGTCAGGGGCCTTTTACATCACAGTATAAGCCGAAACCGAAATTTATGTGTTTTAGTTGCCACCAGGAGGGTCATAAGGCAAATGAGTGCCCTAGTCGACCTCCTCCGGCAGCCGTGTCTTTTGCTCACGGCATTGGAGTGTTCAAGAGGACATCGGAGTTTGTTAGAGGCATTTCTTCCGAGGTAAATACACTGCCAGTGCAGAAGGATCCGGAAGGCTTATTCCCTGTCCGTGATGCCTTTAGTGACAACAGGGGACTCGGTTGTGTGGAGTGGGGGGGTAGAAGACATGAGGTGAGAATTTTGTGTGACACTGGGGCATCGCAAACACTGTTAAGAAATTTCACTGGTAAACCTGTCAATACGGCGCGGGTGGTTGTGGTTCAGGGAGTTAATGCGACAAGGTCATACCCGCTTGTGAGAATGAAGGTGGAAGTTGATGGTGTGACTCGTGACCTGGATATGGGAATTGTGGAGAAGTTGCCTGTTGGGGGCGTCGACCTCCTTCTCGGCAACGACTTTGCGGGACCTACTTCTGAGGCTCCACCCTTGGTCGTTGCCGAGAGGCCGGCCGACGTGAGTGGGGAGGAGCAGGAGTGGGTTGAGAAGTGTCAGGTGCAGCCTATGGCGTGTGTTGTCACCGGAGATCCTGCATCATGGGAGTCACATTCTGGTCAACAATCTTTAGATCAGTAGAGGAAGGGTACCGAGAAGGGGTTGAAAGTTGATGCGGTTGAGAGTTTAGTGTCAACGGACATTCTCGGGGACTCATTATTAGGACCACATTTCGAGTCTGGAGAAGACCCAGTAACTGTTCCTGAAGGGGCAGAGGATGGGCTTAAAAAGACGAAAGAGTTGAAGGAGGACAGTGATGCACAGTCGGGAGGTGTGGCAACAAGGTACCCTGACGCGTACCCTATGAGAAATGGGTCGGCGAAGACGGTGGTCCGAAGCTTGCTAGTGTATTTTTCCCGGTATGGTTGCCCGCAGGGGATTCAGTCAGTCCAGGGACCCAACTTCGCTTCTAGCTTCTTTGTTCAAGCAATGCCGCAGCATGGGATTGTTGGGGTTGTGTCATCTGCGTATCATCCGGAGAGCCAGGGTGTGTTAGAGCGATGGCACTCAGCCTTGAAATCTGTGCTTCGTTGTTGTTGCTTTGAGAGTGGGAAGGATTGGGATCTTGGCCTGCCATGTGTTTTGTTTGCTGGGGAGAGTTTGGGATTCAGCCCTAATGAGCTCGTCTTTGGACACCGTGGCAGAGGGCCTCTCCATATGGGTGAAGAAGTATGGGAGGGCGCAGAAAAACCTTGTTCTATGCTCAAGTGTGTCCTCAACAGTCGAGAACGGATGTTGCGCAGTCTGGAGTTGGCTGGCCGTAATTTGACTAGCTCTCAGGCCCTCATGAAGGACAGGTACGACCTCAAGGTTGAACTCAGGGAATTTCACGTGGGTCAGGAGGTGTTGATTCTACTGCCCCTTGTAGGTCACCCCTTATCCGCGAAGTACACTGGTCCTTATAGGGTGGTGGAGGAGCTATCGGACCTGGTTTACTTGGTAGCCACTCCAGACAGACGGAAGCGCAATCAGTTATGTCATGTTAATCCCATGAAGGAGTATGGGAGGCACCCCCCTGAGCCTCTCACTGTGCCTGTGATGACGTTTAGCAGTCAAGGTGGAGAAGGAGAACGGGACAGTCAAGCTCAGGTGGAGGATAACTGGAAGGATATGAAGTTCAAATGGGCGCCTGAGTGTGAGAAGGTGTTTAGAGAAGTAAAACACCTGTTGTGCACTCACCCGATCCTCAGGGCCCCTGACTTTAGCCTACCTTTCCAACTAGCAACGGAGGCTAGTGGTGTGGGGGCTGGTGCCGTCCTTGTGGAAAAGGACGATGATGGGCTGGAGCATCCTGTTAGTTTCTGCTCGGAGAAGTACAATTCGGCCCAGGGGAGCTGCTCTGTTGTCGAGAAAGAGCTGCTGGCAATTGTCCTTGCACTGAGGCATTTCGAGGTCTATGTTCCAGCCTATGGTCCAGTCGTTGTAATTTACACAGATCATCACCCTCTCAAGTTTTTGAACCAGTTTCACAATCGGAATATGAGGCTGACCAGGTGGTCGCTAATGTTACAGGAATATAACCTGGACATACGCCATATTGCCGGTTGTGACAACGTGATTGCAGATTGTCTTTCGAGGGTAGATGATCCTGGGTAGATTGACACACGGGTAGCCTCCTGCTTTAGTTTGAATGGTATTTTGCGCTTGGTGCTTGTTGGCTCGCGGTTGTAGCCCAGCGTATTGGGTCGTAAAGCAGGAGTTGAGCGTTTGGTATAGAAGAAAAACTAGGCTTGCCCCTATAGTGCAGCCGAAATAAACAAATTCTATCTATCTATCTATTGCCTGACGCCGTGATCCCCGAAGGGGTGGCCACGAACGAACCGCCCCCATGCACCTCTGTCCCCAGTCAGTCGACGCCCCTCCCCCCAACCAGCACCGCCTTCATTCATGTAGTTCCTCACTCCATCCTTCCACCTCATATTCGGTCTACCTCTCCCCCTCTGTCCCTCCACCTCGCTCTCGTACACCCTCTTAGTCATTCTCTCGCTTTCCATACGTTCCATATGGCCGAACCATCTCAAGTTGTTCCTTTTCACACTTTCCAGCACATCTACCTCCACACCACACCTCCTTCTTACTTCCTCATTAGTCTGTCTATCCCTCCATGTAATTCCGCACGCACTCCTTAAGTAATTCATTTCCACTGCTCTCACTCTTGGTCTGAGTCTCTCAACCAACGTCCATGCTTCGCTTCCGTAAGTCAGTGTCGGGATTACCACACTGTCATGCAAGGACTTCTTCACTTCCATACTGACCACCCTATTTCTTGTTACTGCTTTTAGCGTTCCTACAACCCTCTTCCCCTGTTGTACCCTCTCCCGCACCTCTTCATCCATAGTCCCATCTTTACTCAACACACTGCCCAGATACTTAAAAGAGTTGACGATTTCCATAGCCTGACCGTTCAGCTTCACCTCACACTCTGTGACTTCACCCCTTTCGAAGACCATAACCTTGCTCTTCCCCGTATTTACCTTCAAATTCCGTTTTTCGCACACTGTTCCAAACTCATTTACCAGACCCTGCAACTCCCATTCATTATCACTCATCAGAACTGTATCATCCGCAAACAGCAGTATAGGTAGCTTCCACTCAATTCCCTCCCTTTTCAGCGATACACCAACATCCACTGCTCTTGATAGTATTTCTTTCATAACTCCATCCATATATACAGTAAACAACCACGGGGACATCACACACCCCTGTTTCAAACCAACATTCAGGTCAAAGAACTCGCTCTGCTCACTCTCCACACGTACTGCCGCCTTTGCACCCTCATACATGCTCTTCACTGCTTTCAGCAACTTGCCCTCTACTCCGTATATTCTAAGTACTTTCCACAAACCTTCTCTATCCACTCTGTCATAGGCCTTCTCCAAGTCCATAAAGGCAACATACACCTTTTGTTTCTTCTCCAGATACTTCTCCACAACACAATTCAGGGTAAAAATCTGATCTACACATCCTCTTCCCTTCCTAAAGCCTCCCTGCTCGTCGCCTATCCATTTCTCCGTTCTCACTCTCACTCTCTCAATCACTACCCTACTGTATACCTTCCCTACTACGCTTAGAAGACATATTCCTCGGTGGTTACCACACACTCCTCTTTCCCCTTTGCCCTTATATAGGGGGACTATTATGCCAGTCTTCCAGTCATCTGGTGCACTCCCCTTCTCCCATGCTAGTTTGCACATTTTCCATACCCATTCTATCACTATCTCACCACCATACCTCAACATTTCCCCACACACTCCATCTGTTCCTGGTGCTTTCCCCAACTTCACTCTTTTCATGGCTTCCCACACTTCTGACCTCCTGATCCCCACCTCCTCCTCCACTACTTCTCTTCTTCTCCCTCCCATACCATATCCAGCTATGTTTGCTGGCTCTTCATTCCTTTCATTTAGCAACTCACTGAAGTACTCCCTCCATCTTTCGACTCTCTCTTGCTTCTCGGCTAGCATTCTCCCATTCTTATCTTTCACACCCTTACTGTTTCCCTTGCTACCTTCCCTAACTTTCTTGACTTCTTTCCAGAACAGTTTCTTACTCTCCCTCCATTTTACACTCAGATTCCTTCCAAATTCCTCATCTACTCTTCTCTTACTTTCCTTCACTACTCTCTTCACCACCCTCTTACTCTCCACGTACCTCGCTCGTTTCTGTCTCTCGGAATCTTCATTCCCTCTACTACCCAACCACTCTCTATATGCTTTCTTCTTTTCTTCCACAGCTATTCTTACCTCTTCTGTCCACCATGCTGTACCTTTCACTCCCCTCCCTCTTCTCCTCACTCCACACACCTCCTCACATGCTGCACAGATCTCATCCTTAAACACCTTGCTCATCTCCTCCACTTCCTCCATAACTTCCAGGTCGAACCCACCTAGTCGTCTTTCCACTGCTCTCCTGTACTCCTCCCTGACTTCCTCCTCCTGCAACCTCTCCACCCTCCTCACCATTCCACCCTCCTCCCGCCTCCCTCCCGCTCTCCTCACCCACTTCTTTTGTAACCTAACCTTAGCTACCACTACATAATGATCAGACAGACCCCCTCCAATACCCCTATACACCCTAGCATCCATCACAGATTTCTTCATTCGTTCATCCACACATACATAATCAATCAATGACTTTCGTTCCACCACTGTCTTATCCTTCATCGTCAACATCCGTTTCCATGTGTACCTGTGGATCATTCTGTGTCGGAAGAAGGTGTTGGCTATCCACAGCCTCCTCCCCACACATACGTCCACAAGTGCACTACCATTCCCATTCACCTCTGATGGTACCCCCCACCCTCCCACCACTCCCTCAACTTTCCTATCACCCACCTTACCATTCATATCCCCAATCAGAAATATTCTTTCGTTCTTGTCAAACTTCTCCAGGCACGCCTCCACATTCATCCAGAACTCCTCTTTCTTTCTTTCAAGTATATTTGTATAAACAAATTATAAACATAAAAATCAAATAAAAACTTTCTTTGATAGTTGAATTTTTTCAGTATGTTATAGCAGTAATTCTGAGTTGCACTCCTCTCAGAATGCTGGGCTAGAGAAGCTCGCTCTTGAGGAGCATAACTACATAATTTAACCTATTGTGTTGGGAGGGTTATAATTTTGAAAAAATGTTTTGTTGAAGAACTGTGCCATATATTTTACTGCCGCTGGGTGATGAGAAGTGGAGATACAGCATGGGTTCTAACCATCAGATCTTTGTGAGCCTTGGGGCCTCTGAGAAAAATCTTGGGGGGGGGTGTGACGTTAACCACTCCGTTAGAACCGCATGGCTTGTCCTACAGTGACTCACTAGGATCGCCAGGGCAGTGGATGGGGCTACAGTTTATGTATTAGAGTGTGCTTTATTTCATATGAAAGCTCGTGTCATGGGCAGTCCAGAAAGGCTCTTTGTTTTCGCCCATGTCAAGGCTTTATATAATTATCTAATTGTAAAGTATATGTTTTATCATTAACTAGTAATGATGGGAGCTGGGAGAGAGAGAGAGAGTAGAACAGAGTGAGAGGGGGCGCGCAGTGTTTTTTGTCCCGCTCGATGACGTCACGGCTGGCTGCCTCACGGGTGTTGGTGGAGAGAGGCCCTTACCATGCTGCAAGCTCTTGTTAGTGGCTAGATCACTTGTAACCGCTTTTTCCCCACACACCTCGAGCTAGTGCGAGTATATATACAGTTCCTCGCCACTCTCTCCCTCAGATCTGGTTTCTAGAACGCACCCATCTTTTTTCCATTGCTATCTGTCCCCGCTCCGTACCTGAGAATCTTTTCCTCTGCCTATCTCTCTCATTTTCCATATCTTTCACCACCTTTTATTAATATTATACCCCCCTCTGGTTAACTCTGCAAAATCAGCTTCATGCTGGCCAGTTGTATTGTGCGTTAAGGTCTGATATAACCTATGTATGTTAGTTGTTAAGATAAGTGGATCACAAAGCATTGGTTGGCTTTCATATTGCCGCGTCCTATAATTATTAGTGTTCTGCTGGATTAGATAATGCTAGACTAGGAGTCTGATATTATAAGGTATTGTTTCCTATGAGTGCTGGCTTTAGTTAAAAGCTGCACGACATACCTGAGAACTGGAGTTGATTGAGTAAATTCTAGTCTGTGTGCCATTGAGAGTAGAGCATGCACGAATGAGGGCTTTTTGCCTATACCATTCTGCACTGTTCTAGTCTCGATTGTTTGTCTTTGAGGTACGCCAGGAGAACGCTTAATACTTCGGTATTAAGGTTTCTCAAGAGAGCTACCCTTCATTATAACATAATATTTGACGCACAGACTTGAGATTTGCACTAGGCTATGCGGCATGCCATGCGCACCAGTATCTCGTATCATTGACTCTAGCTAGACTTTATCAGTCACAGTAGACATTAAGTATATTAACCTAATTACTCTTTTTATGCATACCCATTTATGATTACACAAGCATTTCGCAGCCTAGTTTGATGTATTGAGACACAAACGACTTAGGCTCTTTTTGTTGATAGCATTGTCGTGGCGATTATTATTATTGTTGTAGTGTTTAGGATATTCTTGGCTCCGACGGCATTATATATTCTGCCTTTTTGTGTGCATAGCCTGCACGAGCATTGTTCCGCTGCTTGCCTTTTTGGGTTCCATTTCCGATACGAGCATCTTTATAGCATCTAACATTTAAAGAAGATTCCTTGTTAGTGTTGAAGGACTTTAGTGCACTTTCTTTCATGCAGGAGTGCCTGATATTTATTGATTAAAGTAACGTAAGCTGTAACTTCTCTTACCACCTTACTTTGCATACCATAACCAAGCACCTTCGGTTATAGGTAGTAATAGGCTGTTTTCACATAACATTAAGCCTAGAGTAGACGCACATTTATTGAGAGTTTTGATAGCCTATTATTGCATATAGAACTCTGTAGAGTATTTGTGTTCTTTGTTCACTGGGAATACACATCAGAGGTTGGAGCTAGCGCTTTCCGTTGTAACATTTATGCCATTACTAGTCCAATGAATAAGAGCCCTGATATATTTGAACCCCAGTCGTAACAATATAATGCATCTGAATGAATTGCGAGTGAGGTTTCTTTCAATTATCGGTTGACTAGTCATATGAATTAACCACTGCATTATATACTACACTCCTAAGACAATTATGCGTATTATATTTCCATATTAATGTGAAGATTATATTCAGTTTGGGATACCTTCTGAACACTGAAGGTGATTTTGTTAGTTGCTCCCTACAACTCCATCAAGCTTTAAGGAACACCATCAAGACCAACCTTCCAGATGAATGTGTACTGTATATTTTTTCGGTAGGCCGGTTCCTCCTAAATTACAGGCTCGCTATCGCTCGTCAGGAAAAACAAATGGCTCCTGAATGGCACGAAAGTTCTTAAAATTGACAAAAATGGGACGAAATATCTTGAATTCGCCAAGTTAATGGGGCTAAACATGATGGAGAAGGGAGTCCAGGTATAAAATCTTTGAGTTAAAGTCTCTCCTTATGGCTCAATATGTGTCCTAAACTGTACAGTTGGCCACATAAACTTGCATACACTCCCTTATTTTATGTACGGGCGTATGATTAGTGTGATGGACTTACAAGAATAGTTCACTATAAAACTGTTAACCCATTCAGTATTACTGACGTCCTTTTCATTATATTATGGAAACTATTAGACGATATATTCAGCTTAGGAAGGACGTTTATCCATTAAAAGGCTCCAGACTATCCCAATCCTTTTAGCTTCCATGTATCCTTCTTGCTTCATAACATCGTCTAAATGTTGTTGAAATCATATAACTAAGACGTCACCGGTACAGAAGGGGTCAATTGTCCACATAAATAAACTACTGTATTGCCATTTAAACTTCTAATTCAATCCTACTATGTTTCCTTCCACACATAACATCGTTGGAGTGTATGAAATGTTATGTGGCCAACTGTACATTATATGCAATAAATCCTGGCCCAATATGTTGTTGAAAGTACAGTCTGGGACTAATGTCGTGGTATGGAGCTTTAGTCATCCATTAGTGCCCTCTGACGGCGGCATTCGATGCAAACCGATATATGATGTTTTGGCTCTCCATAGACGGCTCTGGTCGAAACGTCCAGGAAGCGCCAAAAAGAAATGAGAAACTTACTGTTTCTTGGTGGATTATGACCACACACACACACACACACTACTTCATTATTTGAATGTATGGAATATAAATGCTAAAAGAAAGCTAAAATGTACTGGGTATCCATAACAGATGTAACAGGCACACATTTCAGAGTTAGAAGTGGTGTGTGTAATTTTCCTTAATAAGTATTATATAGGTATACTGTATATCCCTATACACAGTAGTTTATTCATGCAATTAATATAACCAATAATGGGTGTTTATAGTATAGGTCGTTAAATGACAGTATTGCTAGCACCAATAAAATGTATATAAAATTGAGATTAGGTTACTAATAATGCAACACAAAATAATGTAACTGAATATGACATAGGAATGACGTGATGTAACGTAACATTAATTAAAACACAAAATATATGAAATTAATATAATGTCGAGGAACAATAGAAGGTAACAATTAAACAATTACCTATAAGAATATTATTATACAGTATACTGTATACTGTATTCTAGTAATATTGCGATATATTTAATTCCATCATTCCATATAGTAAATTGTGTTGGCGATCCCTCCTCCCAACCTTGGCCTGTATCACACCACCCTTCGATCATCCAGACGACTTTTATATTATTTAAAGAATACTACTTCAGACGTTAATATGTTTCACTGTTTCATACCTCTTTCAACAGAGTTTCATCATAGTGGAGTAAATAAAATACATATTTCCTAAACCGTCTATATCTCATATCTTTATGGAGGAGAGTGAAAGTTTATGAAACGCTCTAAAGCAAGCAGAACATAACTATAGTTCTTTTAGTACTTTAGGGCGTAGGGAGATAACGTAAACATCCAATTAATCTCTTATTAAAACCTTTCCTTCCATGGATACTTTCTAATGATGCTTAACAACAGATAATAGCTATAATAAGGCATGATATTAATTTAGGGATTACTGATAAGTTTAAACAGCTTCCCAGACTGTCATAAGGTAGTTAAACTATATGTATGCGTAGAATAAACAACCTAGTTATGTCAATTGTATATATTATACAGCATACGATGCGCAACATGTAACTCCAAAGTGGTTATATTTTGTTTAATTAACCTTTTGGATTTGTATCATAGATCTCTGCAGGCCTGTCTATTTTCATCGTTATCGGAGTTTTTTTAATCTCTCATGAGCATTCTTTTTAGCGAGTAGACATTCAGTTATTTCTCTATTCCACCATTTTGATTTGTTATTATGTGCAGATCTTCTGTGTTTTGATGGTGTACTGCGTTTGTGTATATTCATGTGAAATTTGTCCATGATTGGTCTATCTCATTAATGTTTAGAAAGCTCCAATTGGCTTTTTTTAAATTTTATTCTGAGTTTATGGAAATGTGTTCGCTTGAAATTTGGAACTTTCTCATTGCTAGTATTGAGTTTTTTGCTATAAAATTATATACTGAAGGTGATCGTTCGGTGGTCACTATTGCGGAATTCATCACCAACAGTTACGTTATCAATCAAGTCTTCTTTTGTTGCAAGTCTTTAATTACTTTAGAAACATCAGAAATCATGCCAAAACTGTATTAAACCTAACTAAATCAAACTTTCTCCACAAGCAGGCAAATAAACTTCTAAACAATCCAAATGATAATAAAATATTTTGGTCTACTCTTAACTCATTCAAATCCAACTTCACTACTGCTTCATCCATTCCACCATTAAAATCTCCGACTGGCAATCTTGTAAGTGACCCACGAGGTAAAGCTAACCTTCTTGCGGATATTTTCTCCACCAACTCAACATTAGATGAAATAAATCAAGATGTTCCTGTACTTAATTTTAATTCGCCTGAAATTCCCTCACTTAAGATCCACACCAGATATGTCAAAACTATTTTGCAGAATCTCTCAGTAGATAAGGCTCCTGGTCCAGATGAAATTCCTCCAATAGTACTTAAGAATTGCTCCTTGGTGCTCGCTCCTGTATTGGCAAATATTTTCCGTCTGTGTACTCATACCTCATGCTTCCCAGTACCCTGGAAAGAAGCAAACATCCATCCAGTTCCTAAAAAAGGTGCCTCTTCAGATCCATCAAACTACAGACCAATAGCTATAACTTCCACTCTTGGTAAAGTCTTTGAAATGATATTAAATAATCACATAATTAAGCATCTTGAGAATAATACATTAATCAGTGATAGGCAATATGGTTTTAGACGATGTCGATCAACTGTAGACATTCTTTGCCTTCTTACGCATCAAATCAACCAAGCTACAGACCAACATGGTGAAACACATACAATAGCACTGGATATATCAAAGGCATTTGATAGAGTCTGGCATCAATCCTTATTGTCGAAGATGTCACACTACGGCCATGCATCATTAGTTCCACTAATTTCTTCTTATCTTCATAACAGAAAAATATGTGTAATGGTAGATGGCCTTTATTCTCAATTTCACTCAATAAATGCTGGTGTTCCCCAGGGATCAGTTTTGGCCCCAACTCTGTTCCTCATTCATATCAATTATCTCATATCTACCACTCATAATCCAATACATTCCTACGCAGATGACTCAACACTCCACAGTTCCTTCACATTTACCAATTCTTTCACCCAACCCGATCTTATAAATTCAAAAATAAACACTGCAATTTCTCTGAACCAGGACCTTTCTAGAATTAATGAATGGGGACAAAAGAATCTAGTTTCCTTTAATGCACAGAAAACCAAGTACATTCAATTTTCTAACCGACAGAATCTCACTGACTCCCATATATTTTTTTAATGATGTAAATATTCCCACTTCCCCTAGTTTTAACATTCTCGGTGTAACATTAACTACTAACTTGAGCTGGACACATTATGTTAGAAGCATTGCTAAGAATGCCTCTAAAAAACTGGGACTCCTGTACAGAGTTCGAGAATTCTTCACTGACGAGCAGTTGGCCGTAATATATAAAAGTCATGTGCGTTCTCAGATGGATTACTGTTCACCTCTGTGGGGTGGAAGTGGGAGTGGTTGCATTGAGGCAGTTGGACAAAATTCAAAATAAAGCTATTGGGTTAATCAATAACCCTGCAATCACACAGGACCTTCCTACATTATCCATACGAAGAAACGTTGCATCCCTTGCATTATTCTACAGATATTTTCACAGTTATTGTTCCGAGGAACTTGCTTCAATTGTGCCGCCTCTCCACATCTTTCCCCGCAGAACTAGGGCAGCTGAGAGTGCCCATGAATTTACACTTTCTCCTCCACAATGCAGAACTTCTGCTTATCAGAATTCATTTATCCCCAGAGCTACTACTCTTTGGAATATACTTCCCTCGAATTGCTTTCCACAAACTTACAATCTACAAATGTTTAAATCCAGTTGTTACAAACATTTTATGAATGGAGGATGCCTTTAGGCACATGGACCTTTTTGTTTTATCTGTGTTTTTCCTTCCTCCGTTCATTGTCTCTTAAAAAAAAAAAAAAAAAAAAAGTACAAGGTCAAAAACATTATTACCGCAGGTTGGATATTGAACAGATTGATGAAGGATGCTTTCTTGTAGGTTGGCATACAGATCGTGTCTGGAGTGTGAAGTAAGAGTGTCACCCCACTAGGTCACTGGTAAATTTAAGTCGCTAAAAATTATAATATTGTGTATGTTATGTCGGGCAATAATATTTGCCCGAGTAAGTCAGTTCTCTCTTTCCACTTTAGGAAAGCTTTTAATAACTATAACACTCAGCAGGAACCTGACTCCAGATATGCAACTATAAATCTCCCCAATCTCTACCAATTATACAGAATACACGGTCGGTTAGGTATCACAAGTTTTCATTTCACTTTATATCAGGGCACTGGCATGGATAATAAATAGGTAATTGGTTGAGTCGTATTTATATGGAAATACTCTCTAACCTACTTCAAGAATGAACAATAATATTCTTAAAGCATGGATGATAATATATATCAGTTTATAATAATAATAATTGATAAATCACAGTTGAATAAACATATGAAGAATGCATAATATTATAGTATAAATGCTAACAGAGCGGTTAGGCTTAAAGAATAGCTGATATCCTGAAGGTCAAGGTTAACACGAGGTAGAACGTGACTCGGGGTAAGGTCAACAATACTGAGGTCACAACGTCTCAGTTAAATATAATATATAAAATAAGAATATCAGCTGAATGGCAAATAACTAATGAGTTATAAATACAGAGAAAGGTTTTAATTCTCTACTAATGTATACAGTTAGATTTATTAATAGTAGTTCAGGGAACTGAGTAAATAGAGATTAGTCTTATGGAAAAGACAAAGCCCAAAGGAGAGAAAAGATTGACAGTATAAGAAGAAGGTTTAGAAGTCAGATATAAGTCAACAATTATGGGACGATCTCTGAAGCGATCCAGGATACAGGTGGGTTGCTGGACCAGCTGCTCTAGGTAATTTAGGATAGAAAAGACGAAGGCTTGTTCACCAGGTCGGTCAGTAGTAAGAGAGGAGAGCCATTGGCGGTGGTGAACGTTGAAATCTCCTAAGATGGAGATTTCCGAGAAGGGAGAGATGGATAGAATGTGTCTCACTTTAGAGTTTAGATAGCCAAAGAATTTGGGAAAGTTGGTAGAGTTAAGGGAAAGATAGACAGCACAGAAATATTAAGTATGAGAAGGACAGGATAGTTTGAGCCATAAAGTTGAGAATTCAGAGGAGTCAAAATTGGGAACACGAGAGTAAGTGAGTTTGTTGTGCACGTATGCACAACCTTGCAAAGGTTGTGCAAAGCCTTTGGCTTTGAAACTAGGATAGAGAAAGTAGGAGGATACAGAGAAGGGGCTGCTGGGAGGAAAGCAGGAATCTCTCCCGTATTTGCCCTACCCTCACATTTTCTGAGAATAAAGTGCAATATATAAAAAATATGCGATAAAAGAACACATAGCTAAAAACAGAAAACTGGAACGAAAACATTAAACGATAAAAGAAACATATACAGTAGGCAAAACAAAGAAAACAGGGGAGAGAGACCAGTTAAATAAGAACAATTAATGCACAGAAAAGAACAAAATAAAATGTACATATATTTATACAGTATATATATATATATATATATATATATATATATATAGGCTATATATATATATATAATATATATATATATATATATATATATATATATATATATATATATATAGAGAGAGAGAGAGAGAGAGAGAGAGAGAGAGAGAGAGAGAAAGAGAAAGAGAGATACACACATAATAGTTAAAATTGTAAGAGGGAGAGGCCCTATAAAAGTTATCCATAGGTAATCCCCAAGTGACTGGGTATCGAGGGGTCCTGAAATCAATACTATAAAGAAGAGAGGTTGATGAAGAAGAAGAAAAAGTAAGAGGAAGGATGAAGAGAGAAAGAAGGAAAAGAAAGTAAATTGCAGAAAAACTAAGAACATGATGATGAAGACGAAGAAGAATAGGAACAATGAAATCATGAGAAATATTTAAAGGTTAAGAGGACAACAAAATGTTTCAAAATAATAATAGTAATAATAATTATAATAATACACATTAATATATTAATATTGGTAATTATTGAAACAAACCAAAATAAACAAAAACAGTGCATATTACCTAATATATGTAATTTATTTGTCCATTCATTATTATTCAGAGCGTACTTCCCAGGCCCACTGACCCATAAATATAGTTAGCTTTAGATAAAGTCGACGCCTCCCCTTATAAAGTAGAGATTATATCTTGCATAATCTTGGCTGAGGGCCGTAAAGGGAGAAAGAGGATATAATAGATTCTCTAGTTTTCAAGGAAATAGTAATTATAATTATACATCATTGAGAGTCGGCAATACTTCAGCCATTATTGAACAATGTGAGTTTAATTTACCCACAAGAATACAACGATGAAAGCCTATTTGGACCACTTATATTTAAGTATGCAGGTTTGCTTTCGCTCACAAAAATACAAAATAACAAAAAAATAAAATAAATCACATGATCGGCAAACAACAAGTGAAGGGTCTTTAAATGTTCAAACAAATGGAATGAACAAGGTAGAATATAAAACACCCGCCTCGACAAAATAGGATTAAGGCTTAACTCATATCTTTCATAATATAGGTTGAAGATCGTAAAGTAAGAAGGATATAAGAGGTCCTCGGTTTATGTCAGTCGTTACCTTTATATTAACCCTTCCAGGAGTATGATGCAGATAGTTTCATTCTCCCCCCCCCCCCCCCCAAAAAAAAAAAAAAAAAAAAAAAATATATATATATATATATATACTGTATATATACACGGTATATATATATATATATACCGGTATATATATATATATATATATATATATATATATATATATATATATATATATATATACTGTATATAATTATACATATACTGTATATATATATACAGTATATATATATAAACGAATAAATAAATAAATATAATATAATACCAAACTATAATAAACGGTTCCCCAAATATCCATCAAGCTAATTATGTACACAAAATCCTTCATACTTAAAAAACAAAAATAAAACAATAATAATAATAAAAACAAAATAATAGTAATAATATGCTTCCATATTTCCTTCAAGGTAAATATGTACATTCTTCGGCACTATTGCTCGGCCAAATCAAGAAAACGAATGTGGCGAAGTGCCATGCAATTACCAAAGAAATGGAGTGAAAGGGAAAGAGTTTTTAATAGGTGCTTGGGATTATGTCAGTCATTTAGCCATCAATTAGTTGTATTCATATGTTGAGTTTATTGTGTTACGGCTGGATCGGCAATACATATTCGGGATTCTTGATCGTAGGACAGAAATGGCTTATGTGACAACGACACGCTCGATTCCAGTCCCAAATACTATATGCTCCAGACAACAAAAGCACCAACGCCCTACAGAGTTATCGTCTATGGTAACGAGGTACCTTAACTCGGCGAAAGTGTACAACAGGGGTAGGCTATGAGGCTAAACTCCCTCAGACATTTATAGGTTACGTTATTACTAAAGAAATGCAATACTCAAGAAACTACGTTAATATTAAGCCTCTAATAATGTAGAATAGAAGCAGGCTAAAGGTATGACAGTGAAATGCTAAATGACAAATGTACACGCCTACTTGAAAGCGCGTGCACTAGAATAACTGTCCCCTACTAACATGCACTAGCATGTAGCATACAAGATGTTCATGATCCAGTAGATACCTAATAATACACATGGAAGGAACATAAATAGTAGTCACTTATTGTAATAATGAATCTATACTTGGAATAACTAAAAGGTTGCAGGCAACAGTACTGCGCCGGTAGCCTACTACCGCATAGGCTACTTCGCTTCTCTCACTCTGTCTCCCCTCTGAGTCTGTATGCGCCCTACGCAACAGAACTCCGGACACAGCAGCAAAACGACAGTGCAGTTAATTGATACATGAAAGTATTAATAGTGTTGTCTTGTGTGTGAGTAATGTGTATTGTAAAGTGTTACATACATAAACTTAAAGAGAGCTGCAATGCATAGTAAAATAAAGATATAACCCACTCATCATCCCCATGTGTTCTAGCTAGCAGGCCAAGTCACAGGAACAACGAGTCCCAGCACCGAAAGCGAGAACCCAGGAAAAGACTGCAGAGAACACAAGGACAGATAAATTACGTTACTCTACTATACCGGCACTACGAGCGAGCTGTAGTCTCTGGTACTACACTCGCTCCTGGCTCGGTAGGCAAATCAAGGCTAAGTCCTCGCCCCTCTACAGACAACTCCTGGGCATGGTCGGGCTCTTACACATGGCACTAGTCTAGTCACAAATTGGATGATGAGCTGGGCATATAACTCGTGAACATGTAGAACGTTCACCAACTATCCTCATCAAGAAGATCGCTGTTCACATTAACCCCTTAAATCTAATACATGTAAATATATGCTTGTCCTAAGAGTAATACGAGAGGTGAGTGCTGAAACTCCTTTAGGACCTCAAGGGAAGGGTATGCATTTAAATAGAGAGAAGAATGAAATGAGAGTAATGTCGTCAGAGAGAAAGAGTGCAACCGTGAGAAATTGGGAGAGAGGGCAAGGGATGTTAGAATCTCAAAGGTTCTAGGCAACCTGATCATGGAACACACAGCGAGCCTCCATGCAATGTGCAGTACGACAACATGGGCAGCCAGGCAGCATATGCAGGCGGCAATGTACTACCAACCCTGTCGCACCTAGCTATAAGCGCAGGGCTGCCAACCGGTCCATACGTCTGGCAACCATTGCTACCCTCTCGCTCTGAAGTCTAACTCACTCTCTCTCTCTGAATTCCTATTATCTCATCTATCAACTTCTCTATTGATACTACATATTAAATGGAAGGTCTCGACATGGCTTAAAACAAAACCCACCACTGGTTAGCAAATGACGAGACCTTTGCAGAGATACAAAGAACACAGTTATACGTTGTCACACTCAATATAAGCAGCCAACACGGCACACGGCACCGGCACACGGCACCGCACCGGCACACGGCACAGTGGAGTACCAAGGAGTACAATCAGGTTACGTTGCCACGCACTGGGTGCGTCACAGCCCCCCCAAGATTTTAGATAATCGACCTTAGAAGCATTATCAAAATCTGACAGGCAACCAACCGACCTGCTACCCTTAGCTGCCACTAATTGCAAAAGGTGCACAACAACTGAAGTGTGAATTATACATAAAACACAATATCGCATGCATCATGCTACAACAATAAAGACTTACAAAACTAAAACAAAATTTTCTCGTTTATTTTATTGTTTTATAATCTTTTTGGACGGCGTTATGATAGCCTAATTTTACTCCTGCTCAACCCACACACCGTGCACGACTATCCTGGATCATCAACCCTTGATAGACAATCTGCTATCACGTTCTCACTCCCGGCAATATGCTGAATGTTGAGATTATACTCTTGGAGCATTAGGGACCACCTGGTCAACCGCATATTCCGATTGTGAAACTGATTTAGGAATTTCAAGGGATGATGGTCCGTATAAATCGTCACTACCGGGCCGTAGGCTGGAACATAAACTTCGAAATGTTTGAGCGACAAAACGATAGCAAGAAGCTCCTTCTCTATAGTCGAGTAATTCCTTTGTGCCGAATTAAACTTGCGAGAAAAGAAGCTCACTGGGTGTTCCAAGCCCTCGGAATCAGTCTGCAGTAACACTGCCCCGGCACCCACACCGCTGGCATCAGTCGCCAGCTGAAAACTCCTGGAGAAGTCTGGGGCTCTCAAAATCGGATGTGTACACAGCAGGTGCTTGACTAGGTCGAAAGCCCTCTGACACTCCGCAGCCCAACAGAACTTCACTGACTTCGACAGTAGATCAGTTAACGGTGCTAAGACAGTAGAGTATCCCCGGATGAAGCGCCTATAATAGCCTATCATACCTAGGAACCGCATGACCTGGCGCTTAGTGGTGGGCCTGGGAAACATATTGATAGCCTGTATCTTGCTCAGGGGGGGGCACACCCGGCCTAACCCGACCACGAAGCCAAGATACTGCACAGTAGCCTTTACAAACTCGCACTTCCTCAGGTTCACCACCAGCCCAGCATCGTGCAACTTCCCAAACAGGGTCTCTAAGTGCCTTAGGTGATTTTCAAAATTGTCATCATACACTATCACGTCATCAAGGTAGACCGTGCAGTTAGGGATTTCGTCACAAATATCGTTCATCAGGTTCTGAAACGTGGCAGGTGCGTTCTTAAGCCCATAAGGCATTACGTTACATTGGTAGGTCTTGCCATCTACCACAAAACCACAAACTTGCTTAGCTCGGTCCGACAGGGGTACTTGCCAGTAGCCTTTTACAAGATCAATTTTAGTAAGGTACTTTGCATTCCCTATCTTGTCCACGCTGTCGTCAACTCGAGGCAAAGGGTAAGGGTTGGTAGTGGTCAAGCCATTTAGCCTACGAAAATCTATGCAGAACCGCACCTTGCCGTCAGGTTTTGGCTGCAACGTGACGGGTGATGTCCACTTCACATAACCTTCAGTGATCATCCCTCTCTCAACCATGTACTTTAACTCCTCCCGTAAAGCTGGCAACTTTACCGGGGGCACACGGTAGGGCACTGACTTGAAGGGCACATTATCACCGACGTCCACGTCGTGCGTTACCTGAGTAGTGAGACCTGGGTGTTCGGCGAAAACAGAGGGGTATGACCTGAACAGGCCTAGGACAGCAGCACCCTGGTGCTCAGGCAGGTGACTTACAGCTTGCCTAGCCTCTTGTTCAGTATTCCCCGCCCACTGTTCCGCGGAAATGACACAGTCCCAGCTATCCTCCTCAGCAGCATGACTGTCCCCACCTCCTTCTCCACCCTGGCCGCTGCAGGCCAGCACAGGGACAGTGAGAGGCTCTGAGGGGCGTCTCACATACTCTTTCATGAGGTTAACATGACATAACTGATGTTTTTTTCTACGGTCAGGTGTTGCAACGAGATAATCAAGGTCGGACAGTTTCTTAGCCACCACATACGGCCCAATGAACTTGGCAGAAAGGGGGTGTCCAGGCAAAGGTAAAAGCAACATTACCTCCTGACCCACCGAAAACTCCCGAAGCTTCACCTTGGCGTCATACTGGTGCTTCATGACCGCCTGTGCATTAACCAAGTTATTACCTGCCGCTGCCATGCAACCTATAAGTCTCTCCCGGCTCTCAAGGATATATTTAAGTACAGACCCCGGCTTCTCTTCGCCCTCCCAGATCTCTTTCACCATACTTAAAGGTCCTCTCACATTATGGCCAAAGACTAGTTGATTTGGACTGAACCCCAGGCTCTCTCCTGGGACTTCACGTGCAGCGAACAGAACATACGGCAGACCCAAATCCCAATCAGTGTCATGTTCTGCACAGTAACAGCGTAGCATACTCTTCAGGGTCGAGTGCCACCGCTCCAAGACTCCCTGACTCTCGGGATGGTAGGCTGACGACACTACAGAACATATACCGTGCAACTGAAGGGTTTGCTTGAACAATTTGGATGTAAAATTGCTCCCCTGGTCTGACTGCACCTCACGTGGAAATCCATAACAGGAACAGAACAATAATAAGTTTTTAACAACTGCCTTTGCCGAGCCGTTTCTCATGGGGTATGCGTCCGGGTATCTCGTAGCCACATCCATGATTGTCAACAGGAATTTATTGCCACTACTAGTAGGCGGGAAAGGGCCAACCAAATCTACTACAACTTTGCTGAACGGAGGCCCGGTGACAGGTATGGGAAACAAAGGTGCCTTCGGGATTGTCTGGTTAGGCTTCCCCGTTGTCTGGCAGGTCGCACACCCAGCCACCCATGCACAGACATCAGCCTTGACCCCAGGCCACCAGAAAAACCTGCCCAATGCCGCCAATGTTTTTGTTACCCCCAAATGACCCGCCACCGGCACATCATGCGCCAGACACAATAAGGACTCTCTATACTTATTTGGAACAACCACCTGGTCTACTACCCTCGCACCGCCCTCCCACTTCGATTTGGGGTCTAGAAATCTGCGGTACAATATCCTGTTGAGCCTAAAGAAATCTCCCGGCTTCGCATCCCCATCTTCCTCCAACTCTATGGCACCATTGCTATAACGAGCCAGGCTAGCGTCTTGCAGCTGCTGCTCACTAATGTCCCTGGGCGTCAATGCATCAAGATGGTTTTGTAATAAGACATTACCCCGGCTAGTAGGCTCTACTGCCTTAGTGGCTCTCGCTACAGCTCTTGCCTCACGCGAAGTCTTACCCAACTCTGCCTTGTTACACACCATATCTGGGCCAGAGTCAACTCCCGTGTTTATTATAGGTCCAAGTACCGAATCACCGAGAAGTGCAGCAGAATCAATGTCCCTTTTCCTGCCCTTAGCAACCTTCTCCTGATCCTTCCTCCACTGTCCCCGAGGTTGAGTGCTAGGCTGTGCAGGAGCCGCAGAGCGAGATCGGGTTACCACACAGGCCATCTCATCCTGTTGGCACCTCCCAACCCATTCCCGATTCTCACCATCCACGTCGGCCGCCCTCTCGGCAACGACTAAGGGTGGAGTCCCGGAAGTGGGCACCGCAAAGTCGTTGCCGAGAAGAAGGTCGACGCCCTCAACTGGCAAACACTCAACGATCCCTACATCCAGCTCCCTGCACACCTCTCCCACTCTCAACTCCAACCTCACAAGTGGGTATGACCTCGTAGCATTTATACCCTGCACCACAACAACTCTGGCCGCATTTATCGGTTTCCCTGTGAAGTTCCTCAACAAAGTTTGCGAAGCCCCCGTATCCCTCAGCAAGTCAACCCTCCGTAGTTCACTCCCCCAG
>JBAKBP010023428.1:0-36946 GCA_037953745.1 Lithodes maja
GTGTTTTTCTAAGCTTGATGGAGGTCTAGGGGCCACCGTCACTTCATCATTAACCCCTTCAGCACCATGACGCTTTTTTATCTTTGATTCTGGCTAACATTAGACGATTTTATGCAGCTTAAGAAGGACCTATGTTATTAAGAGGGTATATTGAGATCATATTTACCCATTTGAATCGTAGAGGAAGATTATAAACAAAAGAAATGGTGACTTTAATTACAGTGATGACTTTAATACAGTGATGACTTTAATACATTGATGACTTTAATACAGTGATGACTTTAATACATTGATGACTTTAATACATTGATGACTTTAATACAGTGATGACTTTAATACAGTGATGACTTTAATACAGTGGTGACTTTAATACAGTGGTAACTTTAATACAGTGATGACTTTAATACAGTGATGACTTTAATACATTGATGACTTTAATACAGTGATGACTTTAATACAGTGATGACTTTAATACAGTGGTGACTTTAATACAGTGGTAACTTTAATACAGTGGTGACTTTAATACAGTGATGACTTTAATACAGTGGTAACTTTAATACATTGATGACTTTAATACAGTGATGACTTTAATACAGTGGTAACTTTAATACATTGATGACTTTAATACAGTGATGACTTTAATACAGTGATGACTTTAAAGGGGGTCACTTTTTTTGTTTTATCTTTCTCTCTTTTTCTCTCTTTCCCTGGCCTGTATCCATTCGGCCCCATTCAGCCAACTGTTTTAAGACGTTTATCCCCATCCAGGTGTTGATTTCTTCCTGCGAGCGATAACGAGCCAGCATTGTATGGAGAAATCCGGCTTCGCCGGAGCTATTTTTCTATCGAAAAATGTACAAATTTAGCTTCCTGTCAAAACAAAAAATATATATATGCTGGCTCGCTACCGCTCGCCAGCAAAATATTGACACCTGGATGGGGGTAAACATCTTAAAATAGTAGGCTGAATGGGCCGATTGGATACAAGCCAAAGAGAAAGAGACAAAAAGCGAGGTGGCTCCCTTAATACAGTGACGACTTTGGTGCTTTTGACGTTAGTGTATGTATTATCTGTGTGTGATAGGCTGGTATCCTGTGTGGTGGGTTAGTCCAGAGAGCGGGCTTGCTGCGTGTTGGTTAGACGGATAAATAGTACACATCCTGTATACTATCACACACACACACACACACACACACAGCCCGTAGCCTAGTAGGTAGAGCTCTCGTCTCACACACGAGGGGTCGGGGGTTCAATCCCCCGGCCGGGCGGAGACAAATTGGGCTTGTCTCCTTTCATGTGTTAGCCTCAGTTCACCTAGCTGTAAATAGGTACCTGGAATAAGTGGATGACGTTGTGACGTCCCATCTGGGGTTGGCAAAAATGGTACAAGGCGAGATGGGTATCATATGGTTCACCTAAGCTGATGGCTACCTAAGCCTTCGTGCGAGACGGTACCGTCTATAGTGAGAATGGTACCATACAGATCCACCCTAAGCCTTCGTTTCCGTTGTCGCCAATTGGCTAAATACAGACTACACACACATCCACAGCCATTCCAACAGTACATAAAACACTTAACATGCATTTCACGCAATACATTCCCAGTTAAGGAGGCGCGATAATAATGAGCTTAGCTCGCATTGCGTGGATTCCCCTTGACGAACAAGTAACTGAGTAACACACACACACACACACACACACACACACACTCACAGCATCAAAGTTATATATTATATATAGATAGTATAGTGAGGTGAAGCTGAACGGTCAGGCTATGGAGATCGTCAACTCTTAAGTATCTGGGCAGTGTGTTGAGTAAAGATGGGACTATGGATGAAGAGGTGCGGGAGAGGGTACAACAGGGGAAGAGGGTTGTAGGAACGCTAAAAGCAGTAACAAGAAATAGGGTGGTCAGTATGGAAGTGAAGAAGTCCTTGCATGACAGTGTGGTAATCCCGACACTGACTTACGGAAGCGAAGCATGGACGTTGGTTGAGAGACTCAGACCAAGAGTGAGAGCAGTGGAAATGAATTACTTAAGGAGTGCGTGCGGAGTTACATGGAGGGATAGACAGACTAATGAGGAAGTAAGAAGGAGGTGTGGTGTGGAGGTAGATGTGCTGGAAAGTGTGAAAAGGAACAACTTGAGATGGTTCGGCCATATGGAACGTATGGAAAGCGAGAGAATGACTAAGAGGGTGTACGAGAGCGAGGTGGAGGGACAGAGGGGGAGAGGTAGACCGAATATGAGGTGGAAGGATGGAGTGAGGAACTACATGAACGAAGGCGATGCTGGTTGGGAGGAGGGGCGTCGACTGACTGGGGACAGAGGTGCATGGGGGCGGTTCGTTCGTGGCCACCCCTTCGGGGATCACGGCGTCGGGCAATAGATAGATAGATAGATAGATAGTATACTATCAGATACTGCTTTACACACATGCGCGCGCACACACACACATACAAATGCGCGCTCTAGTGCTTACACAGACACACACACACACACACACACATATATATATATATATTTATATATATATACTGTATATATACCATATATATATATATATATATATATATATATATACTGTATATATATATATATATATATATATATATATATATATAGCGAGAGAGAGACACACTGTATACTGTATATATACAAACATTTATGCTTATATACAGTACATGACCGATATTTGTGTAGATACTAGTTACTCAAAAAGGGCTAGAGCAAATTGGCTGTAAATTTCCACATCTATTCCCTGATTGACTCTTCCCAAATGGTAGAAATATTTGCTCGATTACTCAAGCCTTTTTTGAGTTACAGAGGTTAGAGGTCATGATTTATCGCCTACTTACAGCGAATAAACTACAGTATAATGATCCTGGTAACTATAGTCCATTTATTTGATTGTGGCTTATTTGTATGTCGATGCTTTAAGCTGATCACTTCCGTATGTTTTCAACCCCGTTTGTTTGTCTGTTTATAAATAAAGATACGAATCAATAAATATTCCGTTTATTTCGAGCCGGCAGCCAATGTGGCTGAACATATGCAATTCCTTAACGTAACTTATCCTAAGTAGTCAACAAATTGATTATGGCTGCCACAAGAGCGCCTACATACCTCTAGAAAGGGCAGAATGTGCCAAGCGTGAACCAATACAGAAAGCTGTACTAAGGGGAGATGGGCTGTTTTTCTGGGCCACTTTCTCCCTCGTGTTTAGACCCATTAATTTTGAGATTTTAAGATGTTCGGCACATTAGTTTGGCGATTTTAGCACCTTTCGCCCCATTTAGTTGTCAATTTTAATACCTTTCGTGCCATTAACCTGTCAATGTTTTCCTGGCGAGCGATAGCGAGCCTGTAATTTAGGAGGAATTGGCTGGGACATTTTTCTACCGAAAAATGTACAAATAGCCTATAGGCCTATCTTGAAGGGGGATCCTGAGGTTGTTATTTTAAAAGTTTGATGGAGGTCTAGGGAGGAAACTAGAAACATAATCTATTAAAGAAAATATCGACCAAAAAAACAGCCCATCTCCCCTTAAGGACTTACAGGATTGACCACTTATCTTACTGCGTGTCCGACTTCGAGGCCCTCTATGTATCTTCGAGGCCCTCTATGTATCTTCGAGGCCCTCTATGTATCTTCGAGGCCCTCTATGTATCTTCGAGGCCCTCTATGTATCTTCGAGGCCCTCTATGTATCTTTTTATCATCATTCATCTACATGGTGGGTGGCTAGTCCACCCACTAATCTGTTTCACCCTTAGGTAAGCAGCACGGATTTGTATATGGTTTACTCCCCTAGACGGGTTGCCGACCAAGGCTGCCGAGTCCCATCCACCACCCGGTTGATTGACTCCATAAATGACACGATATTGCTTCGATGTGTTGTATATGTATTATTGTATTTCACGTGTATAGATAGTTAAGGGGAGATCTCCACTTGAGGGATTTTTTTCTTGACCCCTTTCTCCCTCATGTTTAGCCCCATTGCTTTTGATATTATAAAACGTTTGCCCCATTAGTTTAGCGATTTTAAGAACTTTCACCCCATATTAAGACCTTTCGTGCAATTCAGGTGTCGATTTTATCCTGGCGAGCGATAGCGAGCCTGTAATTTAAGAGGAACCGGCCTTCGGCCGGGACATTTTTCTACCGAAAAATGTACAAATTTATCTTGAAAGGGACTCAAGGGGGTGAAATTTTAAGATTGCTGAAGGAGTAGGAAACAAACTAGAAACCTCCCCTTAATAGATTGGAACATAAAGGAGATGTACGTCACACCAGCGATTTGTCCGTCATTTTGTATGAGCAATTGTAGTCTAGCAGCTTCAAAATTGGACTTCCGTAAAAATTAAACTGCCGAACATAATCTACCTTCAATCTAATTACCGAGCCTCACAATAAATAGTACGAGAACACACTTGCTCATCGGAAATTGCCGGAAAATGTGTTTGTGTGACTTCACCTTAACCCCTTCTCTACCGGCAACGTGCTTTCAACTTTATTCTGCCTACTATTAGACGATTGTATTCAGTTTAAAAGGAAATAACAGGCTTGGAACTATCTCACTTAACCCTTTGTACTACCACAGATCCTTCTTAAGGGGAGATCTCCACTTGAGGGATTTTTTTCTTGACCCCTTTCTCCCTCATGTTTAGCCCCATTGCTTTTGATATTATAAAACGTTTGCCCCATTAGTTTAGCGATTTTAAGAACTTTCACCCCATATTAAGACCTTTCGTGCAATTCAGGTGTCGATTTTATCCTGGCGAGCGATAGCGAGCCTGTAATTTAAGAGGAACCGGCCTTCGGCCGGGAAATTTTTCTACCGAAAAATGTACAAATTTATCTTGAAAGGGACTCAAGGGGGTGAAATTTTAAGATGGCTGAAGGAGTAGGAAACAAACTATAAACCTCCCCTTAAGCAGCTCAACATCGTCTAAATATAACTGGAATGAAATACATAAGACGTTGCCGGTACAGAAGGGGTTAATAAACTAGGATGGCTGTGGATAGTTTTGGCTCACCAATATCGCTGTTGTAAATTGCACAAACGCAGAACAAAAAAATAACAACACTTGTTCTCAGGTTATCATAGCTACCGTTAGACGACTTTATTTAGCTTAGGAAGAGCCTAAACAACATGAGGATTAAACACTAGCTCAATGTACCCCTATGAGATCCCACGTATTTAATATATAATCGTCTGAAGGTGGCCAGAATAGGCATGTGATAAGGAGTTGCTGGAACTCCTGTTTCTTTTGTCCGGCTTCCCTTGCTGTTTCCGTTTGTGTCTCACCTACACAGAGAGTAATCTCACAAACACCTCCTCCTGTTCATATAATTACACTAAACGAGCACACCACCCTTAATTCCAAGACACACACACCACACACACACACACACACAAGAAGGTTAAAGTTGCGGCTATCAATCTTCTTAACATTGGGGAGAGACACTTGTTACAGGAAGCTCTGCCTTTTGTCTCTTTCATACACAGGAAAATGAAGATTAAACCAAAAGTTACGTCATTGTACAGAACGTCTCATGACTTAGTACACTCAGATGCCATAGTATCTAGCCCACTCATAAGAATTCCTGGACCCTTAGATTTGTCTTTATGCAATTATAACTATCTGGACTGATTTTTGGATATACCTTGCTTTTCAATAAATAGTATATGCTTATAGTTTTGTGGTTGATGTATAGCAAATGTTATTCATGTATTCTTAAATATACACACATCATTATAAATATGGGAAGTTTACGAATGCTTATGAGTGAGCTAGAAACTTTGGCATCCGAGTGTGCATCCGCCCTCAGTCACCTCCTTCATATCACACCAACAACACGTTAGCCTGGTGGTGTAGTGCATGTTACAGGCAACTTTGCCTTTTGTCTCCTTCATACATATACGAAAACGAAAAACAAGTGTGATATGTTGTAGTTGATGTTTGTTAAGTGGTATTGTTGCATAGCTGGTGTTATTGTGGTGGTGTAAAACAAGTGTGGTGGTGTTATAGTCAATGTGTAGTGGTATTATTGAGGTGTGGAGCATGCTTGGTGTTATTGTGGTGGTGTAAAACAAGTGTGGTGGTGTTATAGTTAATGTGTAGTGGTATTATTGAGGTGTATGGTGCTGGTGTTATTGTGGTGGTGTAAAACAAGTGTGGTGGTGTTATAGTTAATGTGTAGTGGTATTATTGAGGTGTATGGTGCTGGTGTTATTGTGGTGGTGTAAAACAAGTGTGGTGGTGTTATAGTTAATGTGTAGTGGTATTATTGAGGTGTGGAGCATGCTTGGTGTTATTGTGGTGGTGTAAAACAAGTGTGGTGGTGTTATAGTTAATGTGTAGTGGTATTATTGAGGTGTATGGTGCTGGTGTTATTGTGGTGGTGTAAAACAAGTGTGGTGGTGTTATAGTTAATGTGTAGTGGTATTATTGAGGTGTGGAGCATGCTTGGTGTTATTGTGGTGGTGTAGAACAAGTGTGGTGGTGGTATAGTTAATGTGTAGTGGTATTATTAAGGTGTAGGAGCTGGTGTTATTGTGGTGGTGTAGAACAAGTGTGGTGGTGTTATAGTTAATGTGTAGTGGTATTATTAAAGTGTAGGAGCTGGTGTTATTGTGGTGGTGTAGAACAAGTGTGGTGGTGTTATAGTTAATGTGTAGTGGTATTATTAAGGTGTAGGAGCTGGTGTTATTGTGGTGGTGTAGAAAAAAGTGTGGTGGTGTTATACTAAATGTTGAATAATATTATTGAGGTTTAGAAACATACCTACAATAATCAACAGAAGACCAACAGCGCCAACAGGAGAGAGAGAGAAATGGCCATCCCAAAACCAACGGTACTACTGTTGTTTGTGGTTGCCGTTGTCGCCGTTGCCTATCAAACGGGTAAGTCAATGTACAGGCGAATATCAAAGTCTCTACCCAGTTTTATATCAGGTGACGGTAAATTGAATCCCTTAGCAGCTAATTTCTCGATACTTAATGGAAAAGTGTGAAACTACTATGTCTCTGCATCATATTAAGACCAGGATTATATAATTAGCACCCTTTTTAACTACAAAATGTTCAAAATAACTGAGAAATCTTGATGGGAACTTTGCAATTTACCGTAAGCCAGTTGACATGAAACAGAGTATAGTGATATTCTTCCCCTTAAGCCGGTATCACACGAGAGCTTTTATAGTCAACATTTGTCTGGCAACATTTCTGGAATATTTTACACTGGTATCGGGAACTAGACTGATGATATATGAATTTAGGCAAAAGAAATATTTTAAATGTTGACCTCAGAAGCTGCCAGGCCAGTGTTGAGGATAAATGTTGAGGGAAAAAGCGTTCGTGTGATACCTTCTTTACATACTGTGATTTCAGTTTGTGTTGTGGGGGTCAACTTAGTCTCAAACCCCACCCTTTTCTTGTCCTCTCTCTCTCTCTCCTCTCTCTCTCTCTCTCTCTCTCTCTCTCTCTCTCTCTCTCTCTCTCTCTCTCTCTCTCTCTCTCTCTCTCTCTCTCTCTGTATGTGTATATGTGTGTGTGTGTGTGTGTATATGTATGTACCGGTGTACATACATTTAGAAACATTTAGTGGCTCACGTGTATTTGTGATATATTCTCAATATTTGTAACTCTCATGCTTTGTGGGTTAGAATTAAATGAAATCAATTTCAACCCGAGTTGCGTCGGGACACTCAAAAATCCGTGTATGGTATTCTGGAAATATGGATCCTACAACTAGGTTTGAATTGAAATATATTCGCCTAGTGGGTTTCCCTTCTCCCTAACATAAATAGGATAGAAGGCTGAGTGTCTTTTAGACTGCCGTGGTGTAATTGATTAAGCGTCGGCTATCGTTCTGATGGTCGATGGTTCGATCCCCACTGAGAGACTAGAAACATTTAGTGGCTCACGTGTATTTGTGATATATTCTCAATATTTGTAACTCTCATGCTTTGTGGGTTAGAATTAAATGAAATCAATTTCAACCCGAGTTGCGTCGGGACACTCAAAAATCCGTGTATGGTATTCTGGAAATATGGATCCTACAACTAGGTTTGAATTGAAATATATTCGCCTAGTGGGTTTCCCTTCTCCCTAACATAAATAGGATAGAAGGCTGAGTGTCTTTTAGACTGCCGTGGTGTAATTGATTAAGCGTCGGCTATCGTTCTGATGGTCGATGGTTCGATCCCCACTGAGAGACTAGAAACATTTAGTGGCTCACGTGTATTTGTGATATATTCTCAATATTTGTAACTCTCATGCTTTGTGGGTTAGAATTAAATGAAATCAATTTCAACCCGAGTTGCGTCGGGACACTCAAAAATCCGTGTATGGTATTCTGGAAATATGGATCCTACAACTAGGTTTGAATTGAAATATATTCGCCTAGTGGGTTTCCCTTCTCCCTAACATAATAGGATAGAAGGCTGAGTGTCTTTTAGACTGCCGTGGTGTAATTGATTAAGCGTCGGCTATCGTTCTGATGGTCGATGGTTCGATCCCCACTGAGAGACTAGAAACATTTAGTGGCTCACGTGTATTTGTGATATATTCTCAATATTTGTAACTCTCATGCTTTGTGGGTTAGAATTTAATTAAATCAATTTCAACCCGAGTTGCGTCGGGACACTCAAAAATCCGTGTATGGTATTCTGGAAATATGGATCCTACAACTAGGTTTGAATTGAAATATATTCGTCTAGTGGGTTTCCCTTCTCCCTAACATAAATAGGATAGAAGGCTGAGTGTCTTTTAGACTGCCGTGGTGTAATTGATTAAGCGTCGGCTATCGTTCTGATGGTCGATGGTTCGATCCCCACTGAGAGACTAGAAACATTTAGTGGCTCACGTGTATTTGTGATATATTCTCAATATATATATATGAACTATTTATTTAATCCCTTAATATATTGCGGTCAAAAGCCAGTTTCTCCAAAAAAATTGACCGAAGGCATTTCCTGTAATAGAGCTGATAATAATCGTAATATCTCTATTATCAATTATTAATCTCGTTTTGCTAAAGCCAAAAAGATGTAAGATAATGAATGGACTGAAATAGAAGTGTGAAATTAGGACTGAATTCAAACAAAAATCAAAGCCGTTACTAGCCTACTGAATTCTGCAGAGTGGCACCTAGCACTAATATTTGTTTGTATAATATGTGAATATATAAATATGTAAATTTTGAAAGATTTTTTTTTACATAATACAGTTAATATCATTATTATTATTATTACTATTATTATTATTATTATTTATATTATTACTATTACTTTTATTATTGATTATTTGATATGTATTTGATCATTCTATATTTATCTTTAGGTGTCTTTAGTTATAATTACAAGTGATTTAACCCTTTCCCTGCGGGAGATGTTCCCGAACGCCATGGCAATTTACAGCAATTTACATGCTTTTAAAGCATCTTAAAGCCTGTAAAATTGAGTGCCTGGGAGCTAGAGCGTGACAGGCCACACGTCCTTCTCCCAGCCAGGCGGCCGTGGCACTGATGGCTCTGAGTCAGAGTCTTGCGAGATATACAGTGCTACCGAAGGCAAATGTAGCGAGACATTAACGAGAATTGCTCATTTTAGCGAATGCTATGGTAGCGCTGCGGGTGAACCCCGCGAGCTACGAAGCTCGTTTTGGTGTCATTTTGAAGCTATTTTCTTCTAGTTTTCAGCTGAATACATTTCATTTCATTCAGACACTTGCCTAATCAATCAGGAGTGTCTGAATGAGCCCTTATATGGCAGAAATAGGTGGACATATGCCCGCAGAGAAAGGGTTAATATTGTGGTAGATATCGATCTACATTATAATTCCTATCTATGATTTGACCCATTTTGTACCGGTGCCGTTCATTTAACTTTATTCTGGCTAATATTAGACAATTATATTTAGATTCTAAAGGGCCTCCAGCAATTAACAGGCTTCGAACTTAACCCTTTTTGCTACTACAGATCCTTCTTAAACTGCATGAAATCCTCTAAATATAGCCATAATAAAATAAAAAGGACGGCACCGGTACCGAAAGGGTTAAGAAGGCATCATCATCATCCATCCATCTCTCGTACAGATGAATGTGGTCAAGCTCGGCGAATGGTTGGTCACGATCCCTTAGAGTTTCTTATAGAGGGATCCAGCTCCTACTGCCTGTGGTATAGGGTGGAGGAGGAACACACGGCTACCAACCTAACACTCAAGCTGGACAATGGTCAAGGTGTTACTTTCAGATCTTTGCAACCGTTCTCTAGCTCAAATATACACCACTTCTGGAGAATCTACTTCCTTCAGTTCCCACAGGTATATGATAATTATATATATATATTGATGTAGATAGATAGATAGATATATTGTTAAAAAATCGAAATCATTAGGTTAAGTAAAGACGAGTATTTACAATCTTTGATTCCTCACACATTCGACCACAACTTTTGTACAAAAATATGAATATATTATTAATTGCAATATAGAAGTAATTGAATCACTTCATATTTCATTGTTTTATTCTGTGTTCTGATCTGTGTAATCAAATATGAAATACATTTTTCATTGATAAATAAAACAAATGAAATTGATCATATTCATAAACTTCTTTTTTATACAGAACCATTAGTATGTTATACTGTATATATGGCTATGTGAGCTAAGACATTTTTGGATATTTAAGATAATAAACCTGATTTACAATATGTTTGATTGACCATGCAAACTATAAACAGGTGATTGATGTGATCGGACGCAATTTTAGTCAGCAAATTGGTCGTGGAGATATATCCGGCCCTCTGCCGGTGACTGTAAGGGTGGTGAGCAACAAGCCGGTGGTGTGGTTCTACTGTACGCGTCACGATGTCTTGCGTGAGTTCCGGTAGATTGTATTACTTATTCACAATGACTCAAATACGCAATTGCTACAACACAATTTAATATGATGGAAATTATCACACACAACAGCATCAACACATTTTAATACAGTGGAAATTATAGAACAAACAACACAATTTAATATGATGTAGATTATCAAAGACACAACACCTACAACTCGATTTTATATGGTGGACATTATCAAACACACACCAGTATCAACACATTTCAATACAGTGGAAATTATCAAATAAACAAAACAATTTAATATGATGGAGATTATCAAATACACACCAATAACAACACAATTTAATACAATGGAGATTATCAAACACACAACAGCTACAACACAATTTAATATGGTGGAAATTATCAAACGAACATCACAATCTAATGCAATGGAGATTATCAAACACACAAACAGCATCAACACATTTGAATACAGTGGAAATTATCAACTTATCAAACAAACAACACAATATAATATGATGGAGATTACCATTTCACAATGCCTCAAACACACAACAGCAACAACAACACGCAACAGCAACAACACAATTTAATACGGTGGAGATTATCAAACACACATCATCAACAAAGCAAATTAATACGCAGGAGATTAATTTTTCACGTCTCAAATACACAACGACAACAAAACAATTCAATAGGATGAATATTACTTTTGTTTATAATGCCTCAAACGCACATTAGAATCAAGAAAATGGTATACAATGACGATATAGCTTCTTCACAAAGCCTCAAATAAATAATTGAATACAATTGAGGCAACTGCATTTAACATAACCACTCCAAAGATGTACCGGTATGTAATACTAATGACTTTACATATGATTTATTTTGTGTCGTGGGCCCGTGGCCAGTCAACAAAAAGACTTTACTAAATATATATAATTATAATATAAATATTATCGGGTGTCCAATAGTAGCATGATGCCTTTGAATACCAATTCCCCAAAAGAGTCATAAAAAGTACAGTAGATAATACATAAGCAAGATACTTATACCCTTATATTTGTTTCCAGCTATCTCTATTGATGTAGAAAGACAATCAATTTCCCTACACTACCCACATACTGTACATCCACACACACGCGCACACACACACACACACACACACACACACATTTATTCATACCCTTACATGTATTTCCAGCTCTTTCCATTGATGTAGAAAAACTTATGTGGGCAAGTGTACACAAACAAATACTCATTCCCTACCCTTATTTTTTTTTTATTTTCCAGCTATCTCTAATGATGTAAAAAGCTAACCAACTCTTTAACAATACCCCTATACATACATAACCAACTCTCTAACAACACCCCTATACATACTAACCAACTCTCTAACAATACCCCTATACATACTCTCTAACAACACCCCTATACATACTCTCTAACAATACCCCTATACACACATAACCAACTCTTTAACAATACCCTATACATACATAACCAACTCTTTAACAATACCCCTATACATACATAACCAACTCTTTAACAATACCCCTATACATACTCTTTAACAATACCCCTATACATACATAACCAACTCTTTAACAATATCCCTATACATACATAACCAACTCCTTAACAATACCCCTATACATACATAACCAACTCTTTAACAATACCCCTATACATACATAACCAACTCTTTAACCATACCCCTATACATACATAACCAACTCTTTAACAATACCCCTATACATACTCTTTAACAATACCCCTATACATACATAATCATACTTATTCATATCTTTACATCCATACATTTCTTTTCCAGCTGTCTCCATTGATGTAGACAGCCAATCAATTTCCCAGCCCTACCCAAACTCCTCGAACACCCATTCCGTCGATGTGGTCATACTGGTGGTGTTGGGGGTGGTAGCTGTGGTGCTAGCGGTAGTAGCAACTGGTTTCGGAATGGTCTACTACCGAAGAATAACATTGAAGGATGGTTAGTAAATACATATAAATTAATCACTTATGAACTTTGAGGTATAGTAGTGTGTGTGTGTGTGTGTGTTTTTTTTTTTTTAAGAACTTTTACCTTCTGTTAATGAATGTATAATTTCTATGATGTAAATTAATGCAATAACGTTCTTCCATTTGAAGTTTGAGCTGTGGACATCGGTATTTAGCAGAACTACCTGCTAAAATACTGTTATAATATATATATATATATATATATTGCATAGATGATGTATAGATTCAGATATACAATATAAACTGACCCATAAGAGGAATTACGGCTGTATAGTTAATGTAAATGTTGTGACACTTATCTCAAAATACCAACAGGCAAAAATGGTGGCATGGTCACAGAAACAGGCCCTCCAACTGTCACGAGTATAGAACAGGAGATCAGACACCAGGAGACCAGAGACCAAGATCCCAGAGACCAAGAGGACGTGTACCATATATACGACGAGTGGGGCACCAACTATGCTGCCGGACCGATAACCCACCATAGCATTGTGAACAGTCTATACCAACCTATGACTCCCTGAACGGTTGGCCTGTCTTGGTACAGTCGGCCAAATAGGTGATGTCTCGGCACCAAGTATATGTTGATCAATAATTGGTATCAGCAATGAGAGAGTGAATTAGGAACGTGTACAATAAGATAGTGCAGGGTATGAAACAGGTACAGTACGTATTCGAATTTATTTCCAAGTAAACGTCAGTAATTTCGAAAAGGCCAAACACTAGGTTGTTGGAATTAAGTTTGTAATGTTTTAGTTTGAATTAGATTCGAAAAGTGCTAATTGGCATTATGTTCGAAAATATCCACTCGGTATTAAATTCGAAATTTGGAAATAAGTTCGAAAATCTTTCGAACTTGTTTCCCACGAAACAAAATGCAGATATAGAACAGGGACTTGGAAATACGTACGTGGTAATAAGGACGGTACATGTTGATAGTGCAGGGGTTGAAACAGGTACGTGTTCGAATGTATTTCCAAGTATATTAATGAGCAAATAAATACGCCCATCTCCCCTTAAGCAGAATACCTAAGTATGAACCTGGGCTTCCAAAATATCCTTTCTAAATATTATTATACTATATGGGTTATTGGTGGATAGAAATATTATTATACTATATGGGTTATTATACTATATGGATTATTATACTATATGGGTTATTGGTGGATAGAACTATTATTATACTATATGGGTTATTATACTATATGGATTATTATACTATATGGGTTATTGGTGGATAGAACTATTATTATACTATATGGGTTATTATACTATATGGATTATTATACTATATGAGTTATTGGTGGATAGAAATATTATTATACTATATGGGTTATTATACTATATGGATTATTATACTATATGGGTTATTATACTATATGAGTTATTATACTATATGGATTATTATACTATACGAGTTATTATACTATATGGATTATTATACTATATGAGTTATTATACTATATGGATTATTATACTATATGAGTTATTATACTATATGGATTATTATACTATATGAGTTATTGATGGATAGAAATATGTATCACCTGATAAAAATAGTGTGCAACATTAACTGAAAATGGATCACTGAACATGATATAATGTAAATAAGTACTGTTACCGTCTATAATAAGTACTGTTACCGTCTATAATAAGTACTGTTACCGTCTATAATAAGTACTGTTACCGTCTATAATAAGTACTGTTACCGTCTATAATAAGTACTGTTACCGTCTATAATAAGTACTGTTACCGTCTATAATAAGTACTGTTACCGTCTATAATAAGTACTGTTACCGTCTATAATAAGTACTGTTACCGTCTATAATAAGTACTGTTACCGTCTATAATAAGTACTGTTACCGTCTATAATAAGTACTGTTACCGTCTATAATAAGTACTGTTACCGTCTATAATAAGTACTGTTACCGTCTATAATAAGTACTGTTACCGTCTATAATAAGTACTGTTACCGTCTATAATATTGTACAATGTCTATATTTGTCTTTATGTTATAGTTGCTTTAAGGGGGGTGACCTGCTTTTTCTCTCTATTTTTATCTCTTTCTCTGGCTTGTATCCATTTGGCCCCATTCAGCCTACTGTTTTAAGACGTGTATACCCACCCAGGTGTCGATTATCGCTCGCCAAGCATTGTGTGAAGAAATCCGGCTTCGCCGGAGACGTTTTTCTATCGAGAAATGTACAAATTTAGCCTGCTGTCAAAATTTTGTTTTAAAATATGCTGGCTCGCTACCGCTTGTCAGGAAAAAATCGACACCTGCATGGGGATAAACGTCTTAAAGCAGTAGGCTGAATGGGGCCAAATGGATACAACCCAGAGAGAGGGGGAAAAAACGAGGTGGGCCCCTTAATTGAAAGTACTATTACCGTCTATAATATAATACGATATCTATATTTGTCTCTATCATATACTGTAGTTTACCTTCATTTATGTTCCTCATTCCTATTGTCCCTTCCAGGCGGACGAGTGTTCTTAAGGGGAGGCAGACCGTTTTTCTGGACCCCCTTCTCCCTTATATTTAGCCCCACTAGATTTGAGATTATAAGACGTTCGGCCCATTAGTTTGGCGATTTTAACACATTTCGCCCCATTTCGTTGTCAATTTTAAGACCTTTCGGGCCATTTAGGTGTCCCTTAATTCCTGGCGAGCGATAGCGAGCCTTAAATTTTAAGAGGAATCGGCCTTCGGCCGGGACATTTTTCTACCGAAAAATGTATAAATTTATCTTGAAGGGGGGTCTAGGGGTTGTTTTTCTAAGCTTGATGGAGGTCTAGGGAGGAAACTAAAAAAAATATATGAATAAATGAATTAATAGACCAAACAAACGGCCAGTCTCCCCTTAACATGTGCTCTTTTCTTATATCTTTAATCTAATTTAAGCCTCTACAAACATTTATATTATTCCACAATTACAATAAAGTTGTCTGGAGATATGTAGACGACGAAAGGTATATGATTGACATGATTTTGCTCCTTCAATCAAGTGATGACTTTTATATTCCATTTTAGCTACCCGAAAACGATTTTATTCAGATATTTACCCTTCAGTACCAGTGCCGTCTTTTAATGTACCCTTCAGTACCAGTGCCGTCCTTTTAATTTACCCTTCAGTACCAGTGCCGTCCTTTTAATGTACCCTTCAGTACCAGTGCCGTCCTTTTAATTTACCCTTCAGTACCAGTGCCGTCCTTTTAATTTACCCTTCAGTACCAGTGCCGTCCTTTTAATTTACCCTTCAGTACCAGTGCCGTCCTTTTAATGTACCCTTCAGTACCAGTGCCGTCCTTTTAATTTACCCTTCAGTACCAGTGCCGTCCTTTTAATTTACCCTTCAGTACCAGTGCCGTCCTTTTAATTTACCTTTCAGTACCAGTGCCGTCCTTTTAATTTACCCTTCAGTACCAGTGCCGTCCTTTTAATTTTATTCTGGCTACTAGCAAACGAATTGACCCTGCTTTTAAAACCTAACAGGCTTCGAACTATCTCACTTAACTGGTTATACTACCACAGATCATTCTTAAGGGGATGTATTTAGTTTGTTCCCTAGACCTCCATCAAGCTTAAAATTACACCCCCTTGAGTCCCTTTCAAGATAAATTTGTACATTTTTCGGTAGAAAAATGTCCCGGCCGAAGGCCGATTCCTCTTAAATTACAGGCTCGCTTTCGCTCGCCAGGATAAAATCGACACCTGAATAGCACGATAGGTCTTAATATGGGGTGAAAGTTCTTAAAATCGCTAAACTAATGGGGCAAACTTTTTATAATATCAAAAGCAATGGGGCTAAACATGAGGGAGAAAGGGGTCAAGACAAAAATCCCTCAAGTGGAGATCTCCCCTTAAGCTGCACAAAATCGTGTAATTATACCTAGATAATATTATAAAGGACGTCACCGGTACAGAAGGGGTTAATGATGTCGCTTAGTTAACCCCTTCTGTATCGGCGACCTCTTTTGTATTTGATTTCAGCTTCATATAGACGATTTTATGAAGCTTAGGAAGGATATATGGTAGCTACAAGGACTAATTGAGATGTCCTGTAGCCTTTTAATTCGTAGACGTCCTTCCTAACCTGAATAAAATCGTCTAAATTTAGCAAGAATATATTTCTAAAAAGTCGTCGGTAATGAAGGGGTTAAGAGTTCATGGAGATCGTTCTATAAGCACTTTGATTACAAATGGTCCTTCAAAAGCTAACTAAAATTGACTGTCAGTAGGTACTGTACAACCAACTTAAAGTGAAGTGCCCCTATTGAAGGAAAAATACACTAATTGTAAAAATTACCACTTTGCTCGTTTTAGTAGACGACAAATATATATATATATATATATATATATATATATATATATATATTTATGTATGCGGTATATAAATTTATGTATGTATAATATTTTGTTTATGTTAATAAGATAAAAGTGACGTCATTTAACTTATTCAGTACTGATGTCTACCTATAACTTTATTCTTTATTTTATTCGATATATAAAGGCCCTCCAGCAATTAACAGGCTAAAACTATGTCACTTAATCCTTTTTACTACCACATATCATTCTGAAACTGCACAAAACTGTGTTAATATAGCTTGCATCAAGTAAAACAGACGTCGCTGGTACAAAAGGGGTTAAGAAGCTTCTTAGTCCAAGCAAGATAAATACATCCGTCGTCAGTTGTACTCCTCTTATTACACCAACAAGACGTTACGCTCCATGGTGTGTTGTGGTGTTAATGGTGTTGTAGTGGTGTTGTGGTGTAATTGGTGTTGTGGTGGTGTTAATGGTGTAGTGTTGTGTGGTTACTTAATTATCGTGATATTTGTGTGTGGTTCCTTAATCCATTCAGTACCGGTGACATCCTTTTCCTTATATTCTGGCAAATATTAGACCATTTTATTCAGCTTATTAAGGACTTCTACCCATTAAAAGGCCACAAACTAGCTCAATTAATCCTTTAAGTTGCCATATATCCTTCCTAAACTTCATACAATTGTCTAGATGTAGCTGAAATCGAATAAAACAGACGTCACCGGTAAAGAAGGGGTTAAGTATCGTGTTATAGTTGTATGGTTGCATTATAAACCTACAATAATCATCATCATCATCATCATCATCATCATCATCATCATCAGACTACAACAAGAGGACAGATGGCCCTCATAAAGCCGAGACTTCTACTGTTGTTTGTTGTTGTGGTTGTGGCCACAGATCAAACAGGTGAGTTATATACAACAGTTATATACAATAGTTATATACAACAGTTATATACAATAGTTATATACAACAGTTATATGCAACAGTTATATAGCAGTTATATACAATAGTTATATGCAACAGTTATGGTCCACCTTGGATTTTATACAACAGTTATGGTCCACCTTGGGTTATATACAACAGTTATGGTCCACCTTGGGTTATATACAACAGTTATGGTCCACCTTGGGTTATATACAACAGTTATGGTCCACCTTGGGTTATATACAACAGTTATGGTCCACCTTGAGTTATATACAACAGTTATGGTCCACCTTGGGTTATATACAACAGTTATGGTCCACCTTGAGTTATATACAACAGTTATGGTCCACCTTGGGTTATATACAACAGTTATGGTCCACCTTGAGTTATATACAACAGTTATGGTCCACCTTGGGTTATATACAACAGTTATGGTCCACCTTGGGTTATATACAACAGTTATGGTCCACCTTGGGTTATATACAACAGTTATGGTCCACCTTGGGTTATATACAACAGTTATGGTCCACCTTGAGTTATATACAACAGTTATGGTCCACCTTGGGTTATATACAACAGTTATGGTCCACCTTGGGTTATATACAACAGTTATGGTCCACCTTGGGTTATATACAACAGTTATGGTCCACCTTGGGTTATATACAACAGTTATGGTCCACCTTGAGTTATATACAACAGTTATGGTCCACCTTGGGTTATATACAACAGTTATGGTCCACCTTGGGTTATATACAACAGTTATGGTCCACCTTGGGTTATATACAACAGTTATGGTCCACCTTGGGTTATATACAACAGTTATGGTCCACCTTGAGTTATATACAACAGTTATGGTCCACCTTGGGTTATATACAACAGTTATGGTCCACCTTGGCCGACTCGAGATAGAGCCTGAACAGAAACAACATTTAAAGTTCCAATTCTTAGGGTCTGGGACAACTTTTGCGTTCCCTCGCCCCTTTGTATGTCTCATCTGGTAGGTGAATTTTACAAGGAGAGGAGGATTCCTAGCCCACCCTCTCCCGAAGTAGGAATACTAGTACATGAAAAGAGACTGGCAGAGACGGATGAGGTTGGATAGAGGGTGCCAAACCTCACTCTGGATAGCACCAACCATCAGTACAGTGGTGTCTCTAATACAGTGGTAACTTTAATATATAGAGGTGATTTTAATATAGAGGTGATTTTAATATAGAGGTGATTTTAATATAGAGGTGATTTTAATATAGAGGTGATTTTAATATAGAGGTGATTTTAATATAGAGGTGATTTTAATATAGAGGTGATTTTAATATAGAGGTGATTTTAATATAGAGGTGATTTTATTATAATGGTGACTTTAGTGTACTTGAGGTTAGTGTACATCTCTTTGTGATAAGGCTTGTATCCTGTTGACTGGGTAAGTCCAGAGAGAGTGCATGTTACGAGTGTTACTATATACTGTATAATACACACACACACACACACACACACACACACACACACACACACACACACACACACACACTTAGTCTACGAGGGAAACTAACAAAAAATACATTACTCGGAAATGGCAAAATCAATCAAAGCCTTCAATATAAATAAAACAAAATATCATAAAACCCCAAGACATCACACCAATAGTATTAAGTAATGAAGGATTTGACGTCTTTCGATGGTGTCGCATTTACTGTGCTGCTGGCTGTACAGTACCTAGAGACCCTTTAGTAGGAGAGAGTGCTCCTTGTTTTCTTGAGGTCTCATTTTGGTTCCTATATATTTCTTATTTATTATTATATATATTTTATATTATTTGCATTTGCTTTTAATATATATATATATATATTGTGTTATGTATAATTTATATCCCGAGACCAAACTCTATATCCATCAACTACAAGACCACATAATTGCCCTTCAAGAGTGGCAAGGCAAGTAGCAGTTGACATTTAGACCAGATAAATGTCACCATATCCGCTTCACTCGTTCTAACAAAACCATCTCATTCTCCTATAAACTTTTTAGTAATTTCCTTGAAACCATTCACTCTCACAAATATTAAGGGGTCCACATCTTAGCAGACATGAAGTGTACCACGCACACTAGTGATATATATAATATATATATATATATACTTTACATTGGCAAATTCCGTGGTTATTCCAAGTAAATACTGTAAACCGCCACAATTGCAGATCAATGTGGCCAACCTCAGACTGTTGCTGGGAACGTAGCAGTCAGGTTTCCATTTAGCAACAACACCACGTACTACTACCTCTGGTACAGAACTCTGGAAGTCAACAACAGTCACCAATATTACCCTCAAGAGCAGAGAGGGTTCCGAACCTTCAACCTACCGCTTCAATCCCATCACAACCTCCAACACACAACACTTCTGGAGAATCAAGATGCATCGCCACAAAAAAGTAAATATGTTTTGTATTTAATTTTATTTTATTTGTTTACATATAAAATGGAATGGCAATATCCTTATAGGTGAATGGAAGTATAACACGATTTACTGATTAATGGTTAACAAATTTGAATACGAGCTAATATACAGTATATTGTTTCAGTTTTTACTTTGTCTTAGATATACTGTAAATATGTAATTGTTTTATATATATATATATATATATATATATATATATATATATATATATATATATATATATTATATATATATTATACATACAGTATATACCTAATCATATACATTTATGAAGGGTTGTATTTACTGCTACAGTTATCCCAGTTTCTTAAGAAGTACAAACACATAATGAACATACTTTAATCAGGATCAAAACATTATTAAGATATGCAATTAATATGTCACCATCACCATCAGACAAATAATCTGGAGGTGAGTGGTGAAGGCATGGAGAAGATGCTGAAAGCCGAAACCTCCACCCTGCTGGAGGTGGTGGAGGTGGAGAGCAACAAACCGGTGGTGTGGATCAACTGCACCAATAACAGAGTGATAGGTAAGTCCACATCCTGTATTGTATTGTGTATATATTGTGTCACTGTATTCCTTCCACTAAAACAACGACATAACCAAGTGATAGGTAAGGGGAGGTTTTTAGTTTGTTTCCTAGACCTCCATCAAGCTTAAAATTACACCCCCTAGATCCCCTTTCAAGATAAATTTGTACATGTTTCGGTAGAATATTGTCCCTGCCGAAGGCCAGTTCCTCTTATATTACAGCCTCGTTATCGCTCGCCAGGTAAAAAATGACACCTAAATGGCACGGAAGGTCATAAAAATTGACATAATTGCGGTGAAAGTTCTTTAAATCGCCAAGCTAATGGGGCGAACGTCTTAAAATCTCAAAAGCAATGGGGCTAAATATGAGGGACAAAGGGGGTCCAGAAAAAACAACAACAACCCCTTAAGACCAATTTTGCGAAAACGATGTGCTATCCGAGTTACTCCTCGTTCTAACCGCTGCCTGGGTGCCACAGTGACCAAAGTAAACAGACCATTAAGGGGACGTGGGCCGTTTTTCTGGGCCCCTTCTTCCTCATACTTAGCCCCATTAGTCTTCAGATTTTATGACGTTCGGCCCATTAGTTTGGTGATTCTAATACCTTTCGCCCCATTTCGTTGTCAATTTTGAAACCTTTCATGCCATTGAGGTGTCGATTTTTTTCTGGCGAGCGATAGCGAGCCTGTAATTTTAAGAGCAACCGGCCTTTGGCCGGGACATTTTTCTACCAAATAATGTACAAATTTATCTTGAAGGGGGACCTAGAGGGTGTTTTTCTAAGCTTGATGGAGATCTACCGAGGAAATTTAAAAATAAATGAATACAAAATACCGGCCACTAGCCCCTTAACCCCTTCTGTACCGGAGACCTCTTTTTCATGTTATTCTAGCTACATTTAGATGATTTGGTGCAGTTTACGAAGGAGCTTGGGTAGTACAAAGGGTTCAGTGAGGTCATTCGAAGCCTGTTAATTGCGGGAGGCCCATTTTGAACTGAATACAATCGTCAAATAGTAGCCAGAGTAAAGTTAAAAGGACGGTGTCGGTACAGAAGGGGTTAAATTCGATTCATATATATATATACTGTATGTCTTGATAGCGTAATGGTTAGTGTGCTAGATTTCGGTGTGAGTATCCTAGCTTCGAATCCTGGGATACCACGTGTATTCATTAATTTAATTGATTTAATTAATATGGTTTATTTGTAAGTTAATTAAATTTAGTGGGTTGGTGATATTACGAAATATATAGATTTAGTGCCAGAAATGTAATTAATGTCCGAACGATACATTTTAATCGTTTAACCTTAAGCAATCCTATATATCCTATATGCGGAACGTATGGGAAGCGAGAGAAAGACTAAGAGGGTGTACGAGAGTGAAGTAGAAGGATAAAGATTGAGAAGTAAACCGAGAGAGAGGTGGAAGGATGAAGTTAAGAAGTATATGCCTGAGAGCGGTGCTGGATGGGAGGAGGGGCGTCAACTGACTGGGGGCAGAGGTGCATGTGCATGCAGGGGCGAATCGTTCGTGGCCACTCTCGGGGATCACGGCGTCCATCAATAGACAGATAGATAGAATCCTATATTGAAACACCTAGTTTTATATTTTGTTGTTATTTATTTATTATGTTTTTATTTTATTTTTTTCTAGCACTTCTCCACCACATTTCTCGAGAATATTCATGTAGTGACCCACATTAATTTATGTAGTGACCCACATTAATTTATGTAGTGACCCACATTAATTTATGTAGTGACCCACATTAATTCATGTAGTGACCCACATTTATTTATGTCTCTTTCTCTCCAGCTCTCCCACTCAATCTGTCTACTCCACCAACTTCCCAAGACTGCCCATCAGGATCCTTGGAAACCACTGCCCCAGCTCTCCCACTCGATCTCTCTACTCCACCAACTTCCCAAGACTTCCTATCAGGACTCTCGACCACCACTGCCCTTAGTGTGGTGGTGGTTGTGGTTGTGGTATTGGTGGTGCTACTGGTGGCCACTTGTATCGGGATGTTCCACTACAGAAGAGGAGTAGCTCTTGAGAAAGGTGAGTAAAGTAATACTAAAGTAATAACAAAAATAACAAAGTAATGTACAGTATAATAGAGTAATATTTAAGATAAAGAAATGCTAATATTTGCGGGCACCCACCATATCCATTCCCTTGATGCATTCAAGACTTATATACTCTATTTTTTTCCAGCTGATGGTAAATTGAATCCCTTAGCAACCGATTTCTCGATAAATACTGGAAATATATGAAACTACTATGACTGTGTGTCGTATTAATGCCAAGTTTTCAGAATTAACATAATATTTCGCTACACAATCTACCTTATAGCTCAATAACAAGGATAGAAACATGAACATTTACCCTCAGCTGGACAAAAATACACTATAGTCACAAACGTTGACACATACAGTTTTAGACCCCCCCCTTTTTTCTATGTGAAAGAAAGAGAGAAAAGCCAAAGCTGCCTGTAAAAAGTGTCTCCCCCAAAGTGTACAAAGGAGTACAAAGGAAGTCAAGCAACAACAGGTCTAGCGACCCCTCGAGGTTGCTTGTCCTCTAAATCACTGCTGTTCAAAGTGTCCAACAGTGGTTCAGAGTTGGTAAGGGACAATTGAAAAAGGAAGCACTGCCTTAAGACCAATGTCCTTGGCAGGGTTAGGAAATGTTAGTAGGGAAAAATTTGGGTTAATAACATAACATGATGTATCTGAGAGAAAAGTAATTCATTTACAAATGCAATCAGTCGCGGGTTTAAAGCGAGGTGCTTGCCTAAGCGATGTTTAAGGAATCAACGGTGCTGCAGTCTATATCATCTTGAGGAAGCCCATTCCACAAGTTCACAACTCAATTGAAGAAGATATTCAAGACTCGTGCGAGTTAAAAGATTTACCAATAATGTTGCAACTATTTCCCCGTGTGTAGTTTGATTGGTCGATCGTAAAGTACTTATTTCAGTTCATATTGTCGATGCCTTTGATGATTTTGTAGACTTGAATTTGGTCACCTCGTAATCTGCGCTGGCTTAAAGGAAATCAATAGAAGAGTGACAGAGCCAAACTCAAGGTACGTTAGAGTCAAAATGTCTGGACACACGGAGTTTGAAGCAGTTCAAGTCATAGTATGAGTAATACTAAAGATAACAAAATAATGTTGTATAATAAAGTAATACTAAAGATATAGTAATGTTGATAGGCTACTCTCGGGACACCCAGTATAAGCATTGAGATGGCTGTAGCATTTTTAATTGGTCGAAGTCCGTCCTAAGCTGAATAAAATCGTTCAATAGTTGCCAGAGTATAATGAAGTGGATGTCACCGGTACTGAATGGGTAAATGTGGCTTATATATATATATATATATATATATATATTATATATTATGTTTTATTTGTTTTGCTTATTATTTTGTTTGTAATTCGAACTACATTATGCAAATAATATCTATGATACACTCAAACACACACTTTAATAGACATAGACAAATAACTGATGTGTGTCAGCATAAATACAGCATATATTTCTGTATCTTGATATCACAAACTTTGTTCTCTTCTCTAACATTTAGCATCCGGCAACAGTGGCCCTACAAGATACATCCACAGAGACCACGAGACCAGTGACCACGAGATCAGAGGCAACAGTGGCACAAGCAAAAAGGATAACATGACAGGCCCTACTAGGTCCATCCACAGAGACCAAGAGACTAGAGACCAAGAGGACGTGTACCATATATACGACGAGTGGAACCCCAACTACGCTGCCGAAGCCGATATCCGCCGCGACAGTGTGAACAGTCTGTACCAACCTATGACTCCCTGAACGGTTGGTCTCGGTACAGTTATGATCCATATAAACCGCACACTCAAATGAATCCGTATCGAACCCAACGTGATAGTGCATTTTTTTTGTTTTTTCTAATTGCATGAAAGTTTGGGTCTAAAGAGTTTAACCACTTCTGTACGTCTATTTAATTTTCTTCTAGCTATATTTAGACGATCTTGGGTAGTAAGAAGGGTTAAGTGAGTGGTTCGAAGCCTGTTTATTGCTGGAGGCCCTATATATACTGAAGAAAATCGTCTAACAGTAGCCATAATAAAGTAATAAAGATGTTGCCGGTACAGAAGGGGTTCCATATTATTGTATTATGTAGCCTATTATTGTATTATGTAGCCTATTATTGTATTCTGTAGTCTATTATTGTATTATGTAGCCTATTATTGTATTATGTAACCTATTATTGTATTATGTAGCCTATTATTGTATTCTGTAGTCTATTATTGTATTATGTAGTCTATTATTGTATGATGTAGTATATTATTGTATTATGTAGCCTATTATTGTATTCTGTAGTCTATTATTGTATTATGTAGCCTATTATTGTATTCTGTAGCCTATTATTGTATTCTGTAGTCTATTATTGTATTATGTAGCCTATTATTGTATTCTGTAGTCTATTATTTTATTCTGTAGTCTATTATTGTATTCTGTAGTCTATTATTGTATTATGTAGCCTATTATTGTATTTTGTAGCCTATTATTGTATTATGTAGCCTATTATTTTATTTTGTGTGTGCGTGTGGTGTATGAGAGTGTGTGTGGTGTCTGTGTGTTGGCCTCTGTGTGTGTGTGTGTGTATTATGTGTGTGTGTGTGTATGTGTGGCCACATATTATCAACCAGCGTATCTGGAGATTCTTCCAACACTATCTGGTCACATGTCTTGTGGGTTATTATTATAGTAGTTTGTTTAATTACTGTAGTATTGAGCTTTTTGCCATTTTCATGTAATGTATTTTAGTTTGTCCCCTAAGCTAACAGAAACGCCTTCCCCAGACTGCCTTCAAACTAAAATTATGCCCACCCATTCCCCTGCAAGCTATTTCGGTACATTTTTCGATAGAAAAATGTCTCGGCGGAAGGTTGATTTAAACAAAGTAACCCAGAAAAAATCGACAATTGAATAGGTTGAAGCGATCTATTATCGCTAAACTAATGGGGTGAAACGTTTTAGAACCTTCAAAATAACAAAACAGGGGAAATCCAAAAAGATTGCCCTCGGACCAAATAGTCGTTATCACGCATCATATCCTGAGCTATTCTCAAAACATCACTTCATCCTATCCCGGGTCAGTTGTACTCCACCTAAGACACAGAGAAGGAGTGTTGGTGTTCGCTTTTCTTTTTCTTTATATATTATGGTGTTATAGTGAATGTGTTGTGTTAATAGGACGGCACCCGTACTGAAAGGGTTAACAGGGCTCCAAGACACCAAGAAGAAGAAGAAGAAGAGAGAGAGATGGCCCTCCAGAAGACCACGCCCCTCCCAAAGACCATGGCCCTCCCGAACCCCATGGCCCTCCCGAAGACCATGGCCCTCCCGAAGACCATGGCCCTCCCGAAGACCACGGCCCTTCCGAAGACCACGGCCCTCCCAAACCCCATGGCCCTCCCGAAGACCATGGCCCTCCCAAACCCCATGGCCCTCCTGAAGACCACGGCCCTCCCAAACCCCATGGCCCTCCCGAAGACCACGGCCCTCCCGAAGTCCATGGGCCTCCCGAAGACCATGATTGTTCTGTTGCTGACCTGTTGTGTGGCTGCCGTTGTCGCCGTGGATCAAACAGGCAAGTGAGGCATATGCTTTGTTGCCCACATTAACCCCTTCTGTACCGGCAACGTCTTTTTTATTCTATTCTAGCTGTATGCAGACGATTGTGTGCAGTTAAAGAAGGATCTGTGGTATTAAAAAGGGTTAAGTGAGATAGTTCAAAGCCCTATAATTTCCATTGGCCCTTTTAAAACTGAAAAAAGTGGTCTAATAGTAGCCAGAATAAAGTTAAAAAGACGGCACCAGTACTGAATGCGTTAGGGCCCATCAATTGCCCCTTCCATTCATGTAATCATTAGGCTATCATAGTGCAGTTGGGTGTAAGTACATGCTTAGAATAATATCCAGTATTCGAGAATGGATAATATATAATGAGTGTGATCAAACCTGTCTTGGTAGCGTAATGATTAGTTCTCTGGATTTCTGTGTGAGTATCCTAGGTTTGAGTCCTGGGAGTGTCACACGTGTTCATTAATTTCATTGATTTCATTAATCAGGTTTATTTGTAAGTAAATTTGTGGGTTGGTGATATAACGAATTAGTTCTGTTCCTCGTCGTGATCTTATGTAACACAGAGTATTTGTATGTCCGCCTGTGTTGCTTTAAGGGGACATGGGCCGGTTTTCTGGACCACTTTCTCCCTCATGTTTAGCACCATTAGTTTTCAGATGTTAAGATGTTTGCCTCATTAGTTAGTCGATTTCAAGATCTTTCGCCCCATTTCTTCGTCAATACTTAGACCTTTCGTGCTATTTAGGTGTCGATTTTTTCCCTGACGAACGATAGTGAGCCTGTAATGTTGGAAGAATGTTTCTACCGAATAATGTACAAATTAATCTAGAAGGGGGATCTAATGGATGTTGTTTTGTTTTTTTAATTTGATGGAGGTCTAGGGAGGAAACTACACAAATAATGAATACATGCAAAAATCGCCCAAAAAGTGAACCATCCCCCCTTAAAATATATTTTAGCTTAATTATGGGCCTTTTCAGGAGAGTGTTCATGCTCTCAAAAGGCTCAGCCAGGAAGATTATAGTTCTAAGTATTATAAATATAAGTATGCACTGAGAAACATTTGGCTAAATAGCTATATCAATCAATACAATCAAATAGCTATATCAATCAATACAATCAAATAGCTATATCAATCAATACAATCAAATAGCTATATCAATCAATACAATCAAATAGCTATATCAATCAATACAATCAAATAGCCATATCAATCAATACAATCAAATAGCTATATCAATCAATACAATCAAATAGCTATATCAATCAATACAATCAAATAGCTATATCAATCAATACAATCAAATAGCTATATCAATCAATACAATCAAATAGCTATATCAATCAATACAATCAAATAGCCATATCAATCAATACAATCAAATAGCTATATCAATCAATACAATCAAATAGCTATATCAATCAATACAATCAAATAGCTATATCAATCAATACAATCAAATAGCTATATCAATCAATACAATCAAATAGCTATATCAATCAATACAATCAAATAGCTATATCAATCAATACAATCAAATAGCTATATCAATCAATACAATCAAATAGCTATATCAATCAATACAATCAAATAGCTATATCAATCAATACAATCAAACAGCTATATCAATCAATACAATCAAATAGCTATATCAATCAATACAATCAAATAGCCATATCAATCAATACAATCAAATAGCTATATCAATCAATACAATCAAATAGCTATATCAATCAATACAATCAAATAGCTATATCAATCAATACAATCAAATAGCTATATCAATCAATACAATCAAATAGCTATATCAATCAATACAATCAAATAGCTATATCAATCAATACAATCAAATAGCTATATCAATCAATACAATCAAATGTATGAAAGTCAAATAGTATGAATTAATCGCGAGATAGTTAACCACTGCACAAAAAAATACACTCGTAATTCAAGCATGCGCATTATATTTCCATGTATAAGATCACGGAGAAGAACATAACTTGTGTGAGCAACTGTACAGTCGTGTTCATCGATACCTGAACATCTAATAATAATGAAAACGAGACAGAGACTATAAACCCCTTGAAGATTATGACGCGTTTTGATAGCATATTCTGGCTATGAATAGACGATTTTATTAAGTCTAAGGAGAGCTTATGGGACCTAGATAGTTAATTGAGCTAGTTATTACCCCTTTGCCTCCGAGGGATCCTTCCTAAATTGCACAACATCGTCTAATGATAGCCAGATGTCAAGATGTGTCATAATGCTCCAGGGGATAAGTATTGAATTACGGTAATCTGATGTTTAAGGGGGGTCACCGGCTTGTTTTTTTATCTTTCTCTCCTTGTCTCTCTTTCCCTGGCTTGTATCCATTCGGCCCCATTCAGCCAACTGTTTTAAGACGTTTATCCCCATCCAGGTGTCGATATCTTCCTGGCGAGCGATAGCGAGCCAGCATTGTATGGAGAAATCCGGCTTCGCCGGAGACATTTTTCTATCGAAAAATGTACAAATTTAGCTTGTTAAAACAAAAATATATATATGCTGGCTCGCTACCGCTCGCCAGGAAAATATTGACACCTGGATGGGGGTAAACGTCTTAAAACAGTAGGCTGAATGGGGCCGAATGGATACAAGCCAAAGAGAGAGGGAGAGAAAGAGAAAAAAAAGCGAGGTGGACTCTCTTAAACCCTTTAGCACGATGACGTAATTTCATCATATCCTGTTTACCACTGGACGATTTCCTATTCGACCTCTTGGACTCAAAAGGTTAGGCTATATATATACGATCTCGGCATATTCTCTGAATAGCATATGTCCTTCTTAAACTGCATAACATCGTCTAATGTCAGCCAGAATCCAATTTAAAAGGCGTCATCGTGCTGAAGGGGTTAAGGGGGTAGTGCTTGTTTGTATATATATATATTTATTTATTTATGTATTTATTTACCTCGCTAGACCTCCACCATTCTTAGAAATACACCCCCTAGACTCCATTTCAAGATAAATGTGTACATTTTTTGGTAGAAAAATGTCCCGGTCAAAGGTACAGGCTCGCTATCGCTCGCCAGGAAATAATCGACACCTAAATGGCACGAACTGTCTTAATATTGACAAAGAAACGAAGCGAAAGGTCTTCAAATCGCCAAACTAACGGAACGAACGTATTAACATCTCAAAACTAATATGCTAAGCATGAGGGAGAAGGGGGGCCAGAAAAATAAATCATCCCCCTTTAAGCCCAAAGCAATGTTTCTAAATAGATAATATGTATATAACAATAATAGATAACATGTATATAACAATAATAGATAACATGTATATAACAATAATAGATAACATGTATATAACAATAATAGATAACATGTATATAACAATAATAGATAACATGTATATAACAATAATAGATAACATGTATATAACAATAATAGATAATATGTTATAACAATAATAGATAACATGTATATAACAATAATAGATAACATGTATATAACAATAATAGATAACATGTATATAACAATAATAGATAACATGTATATAACAATAATAGATAACATGTATATAACAATAATAGATAACATGTATATAACAATAATAGATAACATGTATATAACAATAATAGATAACATGTATATAACAATAATAGATAATATGTATATAACAATAATAGATAACATGTATATAACAATAATAGATAACATGTATATAACAATAATAGATAACATGTATATAACAATAATAGATAACATGTATATAACAATAATAGATAACATGTATATAACAATAATAGATAATATGTATATAACAATAATAGATAACATGTATATAACAATAATAGATAACATGTATATAACAATAATAGATAACATGTATATAACAATAATAGATAACATGTATATAACAATAATAGATAACATGTATATAACAATAATAGATAACATGTATATAACAATAATAGATAACATGTATATAACAATAATAGATAACATGTATATAACAATAATAGATAACATGTATATAACAATAATAGATAACATGTATATAACAATAATAGATAATATGTATATAACAATAATAGATAACATGTATATAACAATAATAGATAACATGTATATAACAATAATAGATAACATGTATATAACAATTATAGATAACATGTATATAACAATAATCTGAGTTATCTGCTCAACAGGTGGCGTTGTGTGTGTGTAAGTGTGAGATTTCCGAGTGTAGAGGGTGAGACAGTGAAGCACGGGAACGAGATGGCTTCAGAGATGGGGTCGTTTCGGGCCATGAGTGAGCACCGTGCCTCATGTGAAGGCAAGATGGCAGGTGCTCGTTGTACTCTACGTGCTTCACATGTCTCACTCCCTAGACTGGAACAAGACCTCACGGGCTTCACTGTTCATTGTAAAGCAGTGAATGTTAAGGCTCTCAGCCTATGCCCGAGAGGAAGTAAGTTGGAATATAGAAAAAAAAAAAAAAAAAAAAAAAAAATAGATAACATGTATATAACAATAATAGATAACATGTATATAACAATAATTATGTTCCAAAAACATGTCCAAAAACTCGTATCCATAACTGTACAAGTCATACACTGATTTACTAATATATATATATATATATATATATATATATATATATATATATATATACAGTATACGTATATACAGTATACAGTATATATATATATATATATATATATATATATATATATATATATATATATATATATATATATATATATATATACCGGTATATATATAAATATGATATAAAATATAATATATATAAATATAATAAATATAATACATTAAATAAAATAATATATAAATATAATATAATAATAAATATTAATATACCCGGTATATGTTAAAGATGAAGGCGATTTTTGCATGTATTCATTATTTTTCTAGTTTCCTCCCTAGACCTCCATCAAATTTTAAAGAACATCCATTAGATCCCCCTTCTAGATTAATTTGTACATTTTTCGGTAGATAAATTTTCCCGGCCGAAGGCCGGTTCTTCCAACATTGCAGGCTCACTATCGTTCGCCAGGGAAAAAAATCGACACCTAAATAGCACGAAAGGTCTGGATATTGACGACGAAATTGGGCGAAAGGTCTTAAAATCGACTAACTAATGGGGCAAGCATCTTAACATCTGAAAACTAATGGGGCTAAACATGAGGAAGAAAGTGGTCCAGAAAACCGGCCCATCCCCCCTTAAGCTGCATCAAATCCTCTAATTATAGCCAGAATCACAGGTAGAAAGGTGTCATGGTGGTGGAAGGGTTTACAGCCAGAATCACAGGTAGAAAGGTGTCATGGTGGTGGAAGGGTTTACAGCCAGAATCACAGGTAGAAAGGTGTCATGGTGGTGGAAGGGTTTACAGCCAGAATCACAGGTAGAAAGGTGTCATGGTGGTGGAAGGGTTTACAGCCAGAATCACAGGTAGAAAGGTGTCATGGTGGTGGAAGGGTTTACAGCCAGAATCACAGGTAGAAAGGTGTCATGGTGGTGGAAGGGTTTACAGCCAGAATCACAGGTAGAAAGGTGTCATGGTGGTGGAAGGGTTTACAGCCAGAATCACAGGTAGAAAGGTGTCATGGTGGTGGAAGGGTTTACAGCCAGAATCACAGGTAGAAAGGTGTCATGGTGGTGGAAGGGTTTACAGCCAGAATCACAGGTAGAAAGGTGTCATGGTGGTGGAAGGGTTTACAGCCAGAATCACAGGTAGAAAGGTGTCATGGTGGTGGAAGGGTTTACAGCCAGAATCACAGGTAGAAAGGTGTCATGGTGGTGGAAGGGTTTACAGCCAGAATCACAGGTAGAAAGGTGTCATGGTGGTGGAAGGGTTTACAGCCAGAATCACAGGTAGAAAGGTGTCATGGTGGTGGAAGGGTTTACAGCCAGAATCACAGGTAGAAAGGTGTCATGGTGGTGGAAGGGTTTACAGCCAGAATCACAGGTAGAAAGGTGTCATGGTGGTGGAAGGGTTTACAGCCAGAATCACAGGTAGAAAGGTGTCATGGTGGTGGAAGGGTTTACAGCCAGAATCACAGGTAGAAAGGTGTCATGGTGGTGGAAGGGTTTGCGTGGCCTAATTGTCACAAGGTTTTAACCCGTTCAGTACCGGTGCTGTCCTTTTAACTTTATTCAGGATACTACTTAACGATTTTATTAAGTTTAAAAAGGGCCTCCAGCAATTAAAAGGCTTCAAACTATCTCGGTTAACCCGTTTCACTACCTCAGATCCTTCTTAAACTGCACAACATGGTCTAAATATAGCTAGAATAAATTGAAAAAGACTCGCCGGTACAGAAGGTTTTAAGGGGGGATGGTTCGTTTTTCTGGACTCCCTTCTCCCTCATGTTTAGCCCCATTAGTTTTGAGATTTTAAGACGTCCGTTCCATTAGTTTGGCGATTTCAGACCTTTCACCCCAAATGTTTGTCAATATTAAGACCTTTCGTGCCATTTAGGTGTCGATTATTTTATTTTTTATTTTTTTTTGGCGAGCGATAGCAACTCTGAAATTTTGGAGTAATCAGCAAGAAATTTCCTACCAAAAATGTATAAATTCATCTCGAATGGAGATCTTAAAGATGTGTTTTGTTTAGGTTTGATGGAGGCCTAGGAATGAAACTATAATAATAATGAATAAATAAACAAATAAATACCCCCCACCCCCTTAACCCGTTCAGTACCGGTGCCGTCCTTCCCACTTTACACTGGCTACTATTAGACGGTTTTATTCAGTTTAAAAAGGGCCTCCAGCAATTAACAGACTTCGAACTATCTAACTGAACCCTTTTTACCACCACAGATCCTTTTTAAACAGCACAAAATCGTTTAAATATAGCTAGAAGACAATGAGAAAGACGTCGCCGGTATAGAAGGGGTTAATGTATTATTTACTCTCACTCTTTCCGCAGATGAATGTGGCCCACGTGTAAGAGTGCCTGGGTTCCGGACAGTCTGGTTTACAGTAAATAAATTTAGCCACTACTACCTTTGGTACAACACAGAGGAAGCGGAGGCGATGCTCAACATTTCCCTTAAGCTCAAGAAATCTTATGGTGATAGGAATATTGTAACCAGGTTATTAGATCCCTTTTCTGCTTCCACCATGCACCAGTTCTGGAGAATTAGAGAACAGCAGTATGTTAGCTCTCGAATGGTAAGTCATTCCCTACTCTGTAGTATGTGATTTTGTCATAAAGAATGTCGATTAAATAGAGAAACATATGTTCTTGCTTTTAGAGTTAATGTTTTCAACCGCCTGAATATTAACAGTATGTGGTCCGACGCATTGTAGCTTATTATGGTATATTAACAGTATGTGGTCCGACGCATTGTAGCTTATTATGGTATATTAACAGTATGTGGTCCGACGCATTGTAGCTTATTATGGTATATTAACAGTATGTGGTCCGACGCATTGTAGCTTATTATGGTATATTAACAGTATGTGGTCCGACGCATTGTAACTTATTATGGTATATTAACAGTATGTGGTCCGACGCATTGTAGCTTATTATGGTATATTAACAGTATGTGGTCCGACGCATTGTAGCTTATTATGGTATATTAACAGTATGTGGTCCGACGCATTGTAGCTTATTATGGTATATTTGTTGTATTATTATTGAAGATTTGTCTTGACTTCACCATTTTCGAGCAGTGCAATTTAGTAGTATTAGTAGTAGTAGTAGTAATAGTAGTAGTAGTAGTCGTTCCGTAGGCTGCCTGGCCGAACAGCCCTTAGCTCCTAATATAAGGAAGACCACGGCCAATGCAGAAGTGATGGAGGATCATTATTATGCACTTTTATTAGTTGCATCACTCTTTCAAAAGTACATTTAATAAAAGAAGAAAAGGTACGTGTGCAATTACTTGAATATGACCATTTCAGAATAATACACCAGTAGTGGAGGTGTACGGGAAAGGCTTTACTGGTAAAACGTTCAAGTACTTTCAACTGTTGGCTACAGGGGTGAAGAGCAACAAACCAGTGGTGTGGTTCAACTGTACCTCGAACCTAGTGATACGTGAGTTTTCATTACGTACTCTATGTTCTATAATGTCTTGACAAATGCAAACAATATACGACTGTCCCTCATGCTCCAAAAAAAAAAAAAAAAAAAAAAAAAAAACACACACAGCTATTATTTTCTCATTCTTCTGTCCAGCTTCCTCCAACTCTCCCTCATGCTCGACCGACTACCCACCATATTGCACCGACTGCCCCTCATGTTTCACCACCAGTTCCCTCGGTGTGGTGGTAGCGGTTGTGGTAGTAGCGGTAGTGGTGCTGGTGGTGGCAACTGTCATTGGTATGGTCCAGTATCGGGCACTCATAGCTAAGGAAGGTAAGTAGAGGGACATATTTTATTATGTTTTTTCCACCAACCAACTTCACCTCTTAACTCAATGAAATAAAAAAAATAATAATAGTAATATGGAGGTAGATGTGCTGGAAAGTGTGAAAAGGAACACCTTGAGATGGTTCGGCCATATGGAACGTATGGGAAGCGAGAGAATGACTAAGAGGGTGTACGAGAGTGAGGTGGAAGGACAGAGAGGGAGAGGTAAACCGAAAGAAAGGTGGAAGGATGGAGTGAAGAAATATATGGATGAAGGCGGTGCTGGTTGGGAGGAGGGGCGTCGACTGACTGGGGACAGAGGTGCATGGGAGCGTTTCGTTCGTGGGAACCCCTTCGAGGATCACGGCGTCAGGCAATAGATAGATAGATAGATATATAGTATGTTTTCCTTTTCTCGTATTTCTAACAGGCAAGAATGGCATACCAGGAAGGAGGGACCAGGAGAAAAGCGACCAAGCCACCCGAAACCAAGAGACCAGAGACCAGGAGACCAAAGACCAGGAAACCAGAGACCAGGAGACCAGAGACCAAGAGACCAGAGACCAAGAGACCAGAGACCAAGAGACCAGAGACCAGGAGACCAGAGACCAAGAGACCAGAGACCAGGAAACCAGAGACCGGGAGACCAAAAACCAGGAAACCAGAGACCTTGAGACCAGAGACCATGAAGAACCCGAACACATATACGAAGAATGGAACCCCCACTACGCTGCCGAACAACCTTCTTTAACCCGGTACAACAGTGTGAACAGTCTGTACCAACCTCTGTCCCAGTGAGGGGTTGGGGGGTGGACACTACCAAGGGGTTACGGGTAAACTCAACCAGTACCAATGAAACCAATTGCATAATTATATATACATGTATATATACTATATATATATACTGTATATATATATATATATATATATATATATATATATATATATATATATATATATATATATATATATATTCTTTTTATATTAAGGCGAATTTTTTCTTTTCTTTTTGCTCCCTAGACCTCCACCAAGTTAAAAAAAGACCCCATGCGACTGAAAAGTGATATAGGATGTTATGGGGGTAGTACTCGTTTTTTATGAACCCCCTTCTCCCTCATGTTTAGCATATACGTTTTGAGGTTTTAAGACGTTCGTTTCATTAGTTTGGCGATTTTGAGACCTTTCACCTCGTTGTGTTGTCAATATTAAGACCTTTCGTGCCCTTTAGGTGTCGTTTTTTTCCTGGCGAGCGAAAGCGAGCATCTAATTTTTCTACCGAAAAAATGTACAAATTTATCTTGAAAAGGGGTTTTAGTTTTTGTTTTTCTAAGCTTGATGGAGGTCTAGCGAGGACACAACATATATATATATATATATATATATATATATATATATATATATATATATAAATATAAATAAATATATAGACCAAAAACCAAGCACTACCCCCTTAAGAGACGGAAATTTGAGTTAGGAATTGCTCATAAGCGTGTTTTGTAGGTGGACGGTGTTAGACCAGTTGTTTATTGACTCATTAGGTTTAAGTGTAGATATAAGTTGAGTTAAAGTGTATTTTTTATTTACACTATATTATAAGATTAATAATACTATGTTGTATTATTTTCTTCCCTAAACATATATTTCAATTTGAAGAGCTAAGAGCTAATCAATTAAATTAATTCTATGATTATTTATTCTTTAAATGTATTAGTTATTGCATACCCTCTTTTCATTATGATTTTCATAACTTAAAATTTTTACTATTATGATGGAATTTGTATACAT